>OX940974.1:72245199-72419347 GCA_954871275.1 Leptopterna dolabrata | reverse complement strand
GTACCGATGGTTAGGGACAACAGTTACGTACCCATTCTCCGTAGCCCACGGTACGGAGTACAAATAGTATAAATGGTAATTAATAGGCTTGTACACTGGTAAGGTTAGGAAATACATGATCATATCCGGACGAATGGCACATCGGACCTTAATTAATGATTCATACGTAAGGATATCAGTAACATTGGCGTGTAAGTTAACCAATTCGGATTCTAAGACATGGGTACTAATGATGCTTGGGTGGAGAACCCCTAATTTGCAGAACGTTATAGATGTTTCGATTTCAGATAGTAAATTGAATATCAATTGGATTGAGGATTGCAAATTATGAATAATGTCGTTATAAAGGTGAAATTGATCATCGAAGGGATTGATAATTTTGCTAATCTCCACAAACTTTGATTTTATTTGTTCGTTATTGAATTGTATTGTATCCAGAGTAGCATTATAGCGGGCCATCAACTGGGTAACAACTGAGTATTGCCGTGCAAAATTGGCTTGGTTAATGTGGTTCCGTTTGGTTAATTCGTTCAGTATGCTGTCGTAACGTTCTTTGTCGTCATTGTCCAAATTACCAGTGATACTTTTGATCACTGATCCTAGTCCATTGATTAGACCGCGTTTATCTCGTGTACGTCCGTGGTGTTTGATGTTCGAGAGTTTAAGATCGACTAGGTCTTGTACGTGTTCGTAAAATCTACAAAGATTGTGAAATCTGTCGTACAGTCTCCTAGATGAATTGATCGTCGCGTTAAGAGCCGAATAGTTCGAATTCAGATTGTAGACCTCTGAGTATAGCGTCGCCAGTCCGTAGTAGTGAGTCAGTGTGTACTCGGTTTCCTCCAGTTTGGCCGGTCCTAAGTTTATCGGAATGATGCCTCCACTATGATCGAGATTTCGGACTTCTGCGCATAGAGTGGTTGATAACGACAGGAGCCTGCAAGTGAAGGGAGAACAATGGGAATGATTTTTTCTTTCGAGGCCGTCTTACCGGCCAGTTTTCATGATCGTTACTAGAAATGGTTTTCTTTTTCGGGTCTATGTCTTTTAACTGTTCTTTGTTGTACGTTAGAGTTATTTTCTTGGCCAACCCGTTGGCCAAGTATCGTCGTCAGAGTCAGTGGTCACAGATTGCTCAGGGGTGTCGATTTTTCGGGGCCTTTTGATGTTTGACACGTGTATCTTTTCGCGGGTGTTATGATGTCGCGGGACTATGTTGGCGGTTTTTCTGGTGGGGTCAAGTTCTTTAAGCTGCTCCTTATTGTAGGGGTTTTTTGTTTTCCTCATTTTCTGTTTGTTTTTGACGAAAATGGTGGTGGGGATGTCTGGAATTTCTTCCCTAGCTTTATTCCTGTCGGAAATGATTTTCTCTTTAGTCTGGGAGCAGCGGTTATGCAACTGCGAGTATATTACGGCCATCTTCTCCTTGTGTTTGGCTAGGTAGTCGTTGGCCATGATTTTTTCTGTGTCTAGTTTAAGGAGGGTATCTTGGCTCACGTGGCCGTAGAGAACTTCAAAGGGGGTTAAATCAGTCGTGGAATGAAGGGAGTTGTTATAAGCCAACAGGGCGTATTTAACTTTAGTCACCAACGAGTCAGTTGAGAACTCTTGACGGTTGTTAAGTAGGCGAATGTGTTCAATCAAGGTTGAATGAAATCTCTCTAATAGGCCGTTACTATTGGGGTTTTGGCTACAGATGAAATGGATTTCTATCTTGTGGAGCGATAAAAGTTCTTTTAGCAATGACGAGTCAAATTCAGCCGCGTTGTCGGATATTATTTTTTTTGGGAATTCCGTGGTGGGAAAAGTACGTCAGTAAGTTTTTCACCACGTCTAGGCTGTTGTTTGATACTAAGTGATAAGCTTGAGCGTACTTTGTGAACGCGTCGATAATAGTGAGAAACTTACTGCCATCCAGTGTAAGTTTGTCGATATGTATAGTTTCGAAAGGTTTGTAGGCAGTGGGGGTGATGTTGAATGTCGGTTTGATCGGGTTGCGGTCATATTTAGTTACCATACAGGGCTCACAGCGGTTGATGAAATTCTGTATCGTTTTGAGTTGGTTTGGCCAAAAATAGGTCCTTTTAAGTTTTTTGTAAGTTTCTGTTATCCCGCGGTGGTTTGTTTTGCCTATGTGGTAGTTTGATATGAGGTCTTCGATCTCATCGTCGTTTTCTACGTCTTGGACGAAGTCCGTGTACTTTGTCAAGTGGATGTCGGATTCCTTAAAAACAGTCATCATGGTCTTTGTGAATTTTTGGTATAAGTTACCGTCATCGTCGTTTTTGAAGTAGATGGAGTAGTTGACGTTAGGTCGTACAAACTCTTTTACGAAATCGACAACGTCCTTGGCGAACTCAGATTTTGATAATTCAACGGTCATACGGGTTTTGGTTTGGAATGGTTTTGTGATTTTGACTGGTTTGGGGGTATTTGTGGTTTCCTTTACGATAATTTGATTCAGGCCATGGTTTACTGACCCTTCTCTGATCGGTATTGTTAATACCGTGTTGCCTTCGGCGTTTGAATGGACGGTCGCCGCGGTTTCGGAGTCTGGGTTGTTGGCTCTGAGGGATTGGTCGTCAACGTCGCGTTCTAGTTCGTTCATAAGTCGGGTTAAATCTGGGTTGTCCAAGATTTGTAAGGGGTTTTCGTCGTCAATGGTTTCTAACAGTCGGTCTATGTCCAGTGAAGCTGGTGTAGGAGGTTGGAAGCTAGTGGAGGGGAGGGGATCAATTTCGTTGTGGTTTAACTCGATTCTGGACAGGGCGTCTGCCACGTGGTTAGTAGCCCCGGGCTTATATTTTATAACGAAATCGTAATCACTCAGCTTGAGTCTCCACCGGAATAACTTGGACGAGCAATCCTTTAGGCTGAAGATCCACTGTAGCGGACGATGATCCGTGTACAGTGTAAATCTCCGTCCGTAGATGTAGGGTCGGAAAGTCTTTAGGGCAAAAAGAATTGCTAGGAGCTCTTTTTCTATAGTCGACAGTCTTCGTTCCGAGTCATTTAGTGTCCTGCTCGCGTAAGCGATAGGGAGGTCAGAGCCATTATTGATTTGGCTAAG
The DNA here is from genome assembly GCA_954871275.1 of Leptopterna dolabrata. Lineage (NCBI taxonomy): Eukaryota > Metazoa > Arthropoda > Insecta > Hemiptera > Miridae > Leptopterna > Leptopterna dolabrata. The sequence continues at coordinate 72,416,277 of OX940974.1, read as the reverse complement.
TACCGCTCCCAATGCTACATCGCTAGCGTCGCATGTGACGTTAAATTCCTTTGCAAAGTCAGGGTACTGCAAAATGGGGGAATTTGTCAGTAAGGTCTTACAGTACTCGAAACAGTCTAGGTATTCTTGATCGTTATAGTTCACTGAGTTGGATTTCTTCAGGCAAGCCGTCAGGGGTTTGGTTATTTTTGCAAAATTGTTAATAAATTTCCGGTAATACCCGAGTAAGCCTAGGAATTGCTTGATCTCCTTTCGGGTTTTCGGGAGTGGGAACTTTGTGATGGCCTCAATTTTGAGCGGGTTTGGGCGGACACCTTCGGGGGTGATTAGGTGTCCGAGGAAACCTATTTCTTTCCTAAGGAATTCTGTTTTATCCAACTGGATTTTGAGGTTGGATGACCTAAGTCTTTTAAAAACGTGTCTAAGTCTGTCACAGTGTTCTTGTAGGCTTACGCTGTATATTAAAATATCGTCCAAGTACACTAAACATATTTCATTTTGTAACCCCATCAAAACGTAGTTCATTAAACGCTGGAAGGTGGGAGGAGCGTTTTTTAATCCGAATGGCATCCTAAGAAATTCGTAGTGACCGGTGTCCGTAGAAAAAGCCGTTTTCTGGATCGAGGGTTCGTCTAGTTCAATCTGATGGAAGCCGGAGGCTAAGTCCAGTGTCGAGAAATATTGGCATCTCCCTAGCTTGTCTAGTAAGTCCGTTATGTTTGGCAAGGGAAATTTGTCTGAAATTGTTCGTTCGTTAAGTTTCCTATAGTCTATAACGAGTCGAAATTTAGGTTGACCGGACGCATCCATTTTCTTAGGGACTATCCAAAGTGGGGCGTTGTATGGTGAATTGGAGGGTCGGATGATTTTTTGGTCTAACATGATTGCGACTTGTTTTTTCACTTCGTCCTTGTAAATGTTAGGGTATCTGTAGGGTTTTGCGTATATCGGTATTTCGTCCGAAGTCCGTATGTGATGTTTAATTTGGTTGGTAAAGGTCAAGGGTTGGTCATCCGTCTGGAACAAGTCTGAATATTCCTTTACTAGTTTTGTGATCTCTCGTTTTTCTTCCTGATTTAGGTGATCTAAACGCAATTTCCCTAGGTCTAGCTGAGTTTCCGTTCTGGGTTTTGACAGAGTGGGTGTCGGGGAATTTTGATCGTCATCTAGGAAAAGGTTATCTATGATGGGTTCCCCTGATATTGGATGTGTTTGGGTGAACGTGATAGGTTGTTCAGTGGGATTCATTGCATGAACGTAAGCGTGATAATTGACCACATTAGTAAGACAACGGGGAATTTCGATGTTATTGATGGTGGTTTGAGGGATAATTATTTCTCCATTTCCTAGGTTCCCTATTTTGACCTTGATTTGGCGGATCGTTCTGGCTTCAATTAGGAAGGATTCATCTATGGGGTCTGATTTCGGTTTTTGGTCGGCAAACAATAGTTCTAACGCATAATTTGGGGTTTTCAAAACATTCTTATCGAAGTCCACCTTAGCTTTGATCAATGTCAAATTGTCCATTCCCAGTAGCATATCAAATCGGTCATGGAACTGAAATAAACTAAAAGGAAGGTTTAAATTGGGAATTTTGAAAAGGTTACCACACGGTATTATGGTTCGTTTGCAAATTTCAGAGGTACCATGGGCGGTACGTACTACTCCTGAATCTCGTTGTAATTTAAGGGGGAAATGTTGATAGGCGATTTTGGGGTTCACGAAACTTCGAGAGCTCCCAGTGTCTATGAGAATTTTTAGGTTTAGGTTGGGCATAACAATGTAAGGGAGGGATTTTTGGGTGAGGTTCATGAGTTCGATGATTCGGGGAGGCTCGGTGTCCCTAAAAAATCATTAGCCTGTTCAATCGCCAAGCTGTCGAACTGGGCATTCATTTGTTCGTAATCGGGTGGATGTTCCACCTGATAACCAGGAAAATCGTCTACCATACTCTGATCAAAATATTGGGCGTTCTGGGGTTCCAAGGGGGGTTCGGAGTCGTAACGATCGATGTTTGGGGTTGGGGTTGTTATTTGCTCTGAGTCTATCAAGTTGAAATTAGTATTTCTCGTTGAAATTGACATGGGAGTTGGGCCTTTGGTCTGGTTCGATCCAGATTTTACTTGGTTCCAGGAGTTTTGGGGTTTCGGGAAATTTGATCTCGGCATATTCGGCTGGGGAGGTTGTTGGTATTTAATTTGGGGGTTTCCGGAAGGGAATCTTGCTGGATTCTGGCTGTAATTGTTCTGGTAAAAAGGTCTCGGTTGATATTGAAGAGGAGGCCTATAAAAGTTTTGATTGTTCGGTCTAGGAGCGCCTTGTTGTGTTGTAACCTGAGCTCTCTGGCCGATAACGGCGGGGCGTATCTGTTGCTGAGTGGCAACTTTGCCGCCAGCTCTCAAGTTGAAGTCGTTACACAACATTGATAATGCTGACCCCAGGTCGGCAGGTGACTTGGTTCTTAAGAGGGAACCGAGAGGTTCTGCGATTCCGTGTAAGAAAACTCGTAATGCCAAATTCTGCATGTACGGAATCAAGTAATGACCAGCGTCTCCCATATTCATTTGGATGTACGCTACTTGCGAATTTAGGACTTGGCTAATCCTGTCGTGGAAGGCAAAACAGTCCTCTTGTTGGGTCTGTCTCATTTTTGTTAGTTCAATAGTTAAGGTGTAAGTGTCTCTTTTATCGCTATAAGTGTGTAGTAAAGCTTTTCTTAACTCTGGATACGATTCTATTGAATTTACATAAATTTGATCGGCAATTCTTTGGCCTATTTTGGAGGTGAATGCGCCTAAGATTATGTCGTTCTGGAAATTATCGGGGTTTTGGTTATCATGAAATCTTAAATAAATTTTGTCACATTGTTTGATGAATTTCGCAAGTATGAGGGGTTCGCCGTTGAAGTGCGGGATCAAGTTGTCGTATTCTCTTCTATACTCCGGGGGTGCTCTTGAATTATGAGGGGGGTCGAGGGTTACGCCGGAATTTCCTGAAGCGGTTACGCCGGAATTCCCTGAAGCGGTTACGCCGGAATTTCCTTGGAGGTCGCTACTGTCGTCGTTTTCGCGGATAGGGTGTAGGGCTCGATGTACCAGTTCAGCCGCATTGGGGTTACTGGCGGGTAGGGGAATATCGCTGACGTTCAAACGATGCATTTTGTGCAAGTGCTTCCAATCCCAGAAGCTAGGGTGTTTTGTTGTTGTAGTTTTGGGAATTGTGTTGTCTTAGTGGAAAATCTATGGGGAGGCGCAAGAGATGCGGCAACACAGGGTGTCCAATAGATTTAATACTTTGCTTAAATTGTTTCTTAATGTGAGTCGCCAGGGAGGTGCGGACACAACGCAGGGTATCTGGTCAACTCTTACTTGCTAAGTTTCTTAAGATTCTCTAAAATGAGTTGCCAGGGAGGTGCAGGACACAACACGAGGTATCTGGTCAACAGTTACTTGCTAGTTCTTAAGATTCTCTAAAATGAGTTGCCAGGGAGGTGCAGGACACAACGCGAGGTATCTGGTCAACTCTTATTTGCTAGTTTCTTGGAATTATGTTTCTTTTATCAATTTAATTATGTTGCAGTTTCTTCTTAATTACTGGCAAGCCAAGGTGGGGCTTCTAAATCTAGTACTAAGAGAGATGTGGGGCGGTGTAATCTTGCAGTAAAATATTCACTTTCACTACTTACAGCAGTCCGCACAGGGAGTCCAACATCGTCTCTTAGGAGTCTCGTCTTCCGTAGATGTTGATGTAGTCTTCACACAGACGTAATCCTCACGCGATATGCACTCGCGTACGTTCACTCTCTGAATTCTTGAAAAGAAAGAATTCCACGATGTTCATTCGCGGAACCGAGAGTGTCCTACTCCGACTGCGCCAGTTATGTTGGGAGCTTGAAGAAATAAGTTTTTAAAAAACCACTTGAACTTTTATTACACGATTAAACATATGGATCGGTAAGAAAACGGGCAGAGTAACGTTCTGTGTGACGGTAAAGACGAGACTGGCGCGAGAGCTGCCAGTGGGTTGTATTTATGGGGTCGGAATGCTGAATCAGCGGGAAAGGTAAATATCAGCATTATTGCTGATATAACTTATATATATATATATATATATATATATATATATATATATATATATATATCTGGGCCAGTGCAAGGCTAGGTTGGTACGTATGAGTCGACATCAACAAAGGGACAATGTGCGCTATATATTCTTTCAGGGAGATATTGAGGACGTGGTAGTTGTAAAATAACACCGTATGACAAGCTATATCAACGTTATGAAAGTTAAAGGTAAATGAAAGTTATACCATTCTTGGCAATCTACTATATTGAAGTTCATGGATTCCTTTCCATGGCACAGAAAAAGGTGTTCCTTTATCACTTGGGCTGCTACACTGCTACGCTCCCACAGTGCGTACATCGCGTAGTCGAAAGTCAGTGAAGTATTACCTATTTATAACTCACGATTTTTTTTTTTTTTTTAAGTAAACTAAGTACTTTTCTGAAATTTTTGCGTAATGAGCTAGCATGAATTATCCCAATGCATCGTCCATAACATGCAAAATATATCATATATTATGTCAATAGCCCTTCCAATACCACGCTCGATCAACCCGGCAGTGAGGCAATACATCATAACCATAATTTATACGTTTCCTGTGTTATCAATTCAACGAACACTAACCTGATTACCAAACCTTCCGGAGGAATCCTTCGTCACTGTCGGCCTGGTAATGATGTCCTTGCATCGAAAGCGCTCGCCTTCAGCGCTCGACCAGCTAGTGGCGAATCTCCGGAAGGTATGGTAATTTTACTTCTACTGCTATAACCCATGTCGATAAGATTTAAACCAAACACTAATCTGTGAAACCCACGGGCAATTCAGATTACTTATTATTCTAGATAATTTTTTTTCTTCGTGGTTGCAGTTCGTAGCTCATCCCAACATCCAACAACTTCTGGCAAGTATATGGTACGAGGGACTTCCCGGCTTCAGGCGAAAGTCTCTCACACAGAAAGCCATCGACCTCGGAACTGTTGTCGTCCTCTTTCCATTCTACTGCATGTTGTATATGATCGCTCCCAACACCTCCACTGGAAAACTGATGCGGAAACCTTTTATGAAATTTCTAATCCATTCGTCGTCCTACTTGTTTTTCTTAGGTGAGTTTCTAAAATTATTATGTACAAAAAAAAGCGTGTAGGTACATTATGTAGGTGCAATAGGAATTTGACCATGGAAAGAAATTGCAAACTGAGGGAGTCAGGGGCAAGGCGAACCAACATTTTTATTTATTCCAAATTTTTACTCTCAAGCTTTAGTTTTATAACATTTCCTAGAATGATATCTTAAATTACTTACATGAAAACTTCTTACCTAGTTGATTGCCGGTGGTTTATTATGTTTATTATGTAGGTTATTACCATTATGTTAGTAAAATGAGCTTGTGAGGTATCGTTTTCCATGTTTTTTTAGGGCGAGAAGACTTAATATGAAGTTGATTTTGACCAAAGAGTGAAGAATTGAGGCTGTAACGAAGGTTCAGCTCCCGAAATTCATCACTTATGAGTCAAAAACCTGGGAAATTGTCTGAGATCACCATAATTTGTATAATAACACTAGAAGTAGTATCAACTAGTGAATAAAATCAATGAAATAGCACTGACAGTAATAAAAAAATAATTTGTAAAAAAAAAAAAAAATAGGAGCCTAATTCGTGTTTTTGTGGGCCAAATCTGGTGGAAAATATCAAAAATAGCCATTTCAATAATTGCACATGGAAGAAACAATAAATACACAGCCAAAATGTCTGTAGGTATGTCCAATAGAATGATAAAACCATGTGACAAGGGCTTTGTAGCGTTTTTAAAGCCCAGTCGCTTTGGGAAAACTTGATCCAGTTACACAGCCACATTCTGAGTTTTTAATGGCTCGAGAATAGTTTTCACGGTTTGGTTGTTAAATAATGATCATTTTAAATTACCCGAATACATCAATGGCTGAAGCTTGTTGGATGTGTGGGAAAGTAGTGCAACCATTATCAGAGCGTTCTGTTTTGCTAAGGTGACAGCTTCAAATGAAATATGTGCGTTGATACTGTTGTACAGTATAATAAGATATATCGCCTCTGCTGCTGCAAGGATTGTAAATCAAATGCTGCTCGAAATTCACGAAAATATTAGCGTTCAACCACCCAGACTTAGTGGCCAACCCAACAGTTTCGGGAGAGAACGTTGAAATTCACTCAAAGAAAAATTATGGATGAAAGAAAAAAAGAATCGTTTACGCTGACAGTACTTCTCGTTCACCACTTTTTGCTTGCATAACGAGCTTGAAAATGTTGTTCAGTAACATTTATTGACAAGTGGGGAGAGCCATCTTTGCTGTTCCATCAGGACTGTTCGCTCCACAATAATTAATTTTGGTAATTATCCTGTTTCCCATTGAAATAAATTTTCATTTTCAATTAAATCCACCCACATACATACATACCGTTCATATCAACGAGAGAGGGTCAGAACAGGCCCATCAGAATGAATATTCATTATCTCACAAGCTCCCTAGTAAATAATTACTCATGAAACAAGGGTCGACACCTACGTTTGATGATATATCGGTGGATAAATATAGCCTTAAATTTGTAATACAGAAAGATTATATAAATATACTCCCTATCACTATATATCTACTTTGTTACCTATTTGTTGATAGGTAAAATTACCGAATTTTACCTTTGATAGGTAAATAGTACCTACATTTGGTTTATTATTATGTGAATAATACACCTATGTATTCGCTCAGCCAAAAGTTTTATATCACCCCTTCAACATTTTTTTTCCGTCACAAGGTAAGTAGATTCCAAAAATACAATGTCCGTCTACCGTACACCGTATCATGCATATCCACTTCAGTTTCGGTCTAAAAAAATCGTTCTTTCGCATTAGGCTCCAATTGGGCCCTAGTTGTGTCCCGAAACTTTGCAGCCCGATCAGAATACACCTAAGGGTGTTACCTATGGGAAAAAATGGATGTGAAATAATGTTTTTGGTGTTCTAGTAACACATGAGCTTGTGAGGTATCGTTTTCCATGTTTTTTTTTTTAGGACGAGGAGACCGGATATGAAGTCGATTTTGACCAAAGAGTGGAAAATTGAGGTTCTAACGAAGTTTCAGCCTTAAATTTACGTTAAATTTTGGTCTAAGATCTTCCTTCTTCCTCATACAGTTAGGGTCCCAATTTTGGAACCCATTTGGGTCCTAGTTGGGCTCCGAAGCTCGGAAGCCCGATCGGATTACCCCCAGCAGTGTTATGGGAGAAAAATGGGTGTAAAAATAGGGGTTTTTCGAGATTTTTTTTATTGAGGTTTTAGTGAACATGAGCTTGTGAGACGACCGAATATTAAGTTGATTTTGACTAATGAGTGAAGAATTAAGGTTGTAACGAAGGTTCAGCTCCCAAAAATCATTTTTTATGAGTCAAAAACCTGGGAAATTGTCTGAAATCACCATAAACTTTTATAATAACACTAGAAGTAGTATCAACAGGTGAATCAAGACAATTAAATGGCACTATCAATATTATGATCAAAGATAATTGGTTTAAAAAAATGGAAGCCTAATTCGTGTTTTTGAGAATCATTAAATGAACAGCCCACATTTCGTAGATAAGTCCAATAGAATAATAAACCCATGTGAAAAGGATGGCAGCGTTTTTTACTTATTTGTTGATAGGTAATGCCAAAGGTTCATTGGCTAGATACCTAATTGGGGTACACCCTGCCGGTACTCGATTGAAGGCTTCCCTGGGCGGAGCACGAGGGTAGGTATTCACCATAAAAATAGTGATGTACGCGAAGGGGTATCTGGGCAGCAAAATAATAAACCGTTGTGTAATAATTTGCGTTTTTTTTCAAATTTTGTATCCTTACTTTTTTTATTTCTCCTAGTTCAGTCTTGAGATAACCCCAAGGGAAGAAGCCACTAGGAGTTGAGTCTGCACATTTAAATCACCACGTTATACTATTCACCTCATTGAAACCACCTTTCTCATGGAAAAACGCGTCTCAAACCATACATCGATCTCCAGTCCTCCTGAGCTCTCATACCGTCATGTTGATACCACACGTCATTAAAGTTCGGTCCCGAAAAGTTCTGTAACATGTCAATGTATCAGTCAGATGTGAACATGACCTGGGAATGACATTTCTGTGATGTGACGTTCAACTGCTGCGGCGCGAGGTCTGGAGTTCAACTCGACGAGACTGCATCCTTTGGGATTATCACTGGGCTGAGAAGCCTTCCCATTCTACAGCCAATTTTTGAAAAAAACGACCAAAACTGGATGCTTCTTCGCCCTCCAACTGTTTTTCATGCTGAAATCGTCGTTTATTCGAAAAAAATGACTACTTCCACTTTGTTGATCTTACGGGATAAACTGATGCAAATATGTTTTACCTAAGAGTTGAAAAACCCATTTGATTTTTTGCTCTTCAAGCAAAACTATAACGTTTGGTCTTACAATACTCATCTCTTTTTGAACTCAGAATCTTTGATGTTTCTTTTTTATTTTTAAATAATTTTAAAGTTTGTTGATATGTGATCAAACAGCACCTGTTGAGTTCAAAGTTATGTATAAAGTGGTACCTAATATTGATATTTTTAGCACTGCTGATATTGGTGTCCCAGCGGGCCGAAATTTACGTGGAGGAATTTCTCGTAGTGATGTTCGGCAGTGATGCTCAAAAACTAGCATTTTATGAAGACCAGAAGAAACAGCGAGGAAACGGGCCTATGATTCTAGAATGTTTTGTAGGATTTTACGTACTCGGTGAGTGAACAAAAAATTTACATATATTGGCCTCGTCATTAATTTTATCCTAACCGTGACAGACAAGATTGTGGAGCTTCAGACGAGGCTCGTGAAAACATATAATGACTTATTTTGAATGCAATAAAATCATACAATAAACGTAAAGGTGAACAACAGATAAACGTGCTGCCCGACGATCATGACGTTCAATTTAACGTGTGATTTTCTACGGACGATATATTGAGCCTTTTAGTTTATTGTCACAACTTTATCAAGTATACATTTACAATTATTTAAGGTTTTGTGTGGGAAGAGACGGCCGAAATGTGGACAGATGGTACCAAGAAATACCTGAGGAACATGTGGAACTTCATTGACTTCATGAGAAACAGTCTGTACATCGGTGTGTTCGTTCTCAGAGTTGTCGCTTACATTCAGCAGAGAAAGCAAATTGCGGCTGATCCGGCAACAGCCTGTATACCTCGCGAGGAATGGGACGCATTCGACCCTCAACTCATTGCGGAAGGTCTGTTTGCAGCAGCAAACGTGTTTAGGTAACCGTATACATTTGCAGATTATAAATTACGGCTGATTTGTCAGGTTCGTTGATAGTGCTGATTTTGACCATCCATTTTCTCAAGACCTGGATTTCTCTAAACTAGAACTAGTTTGACAAGTCTAGAAAATTATAGAACTCGGAGAGTGCGAACTTTTTTTTTTGAACACTACGTGGATTAAGGATACATTGGCACACTAGGGCCAAAAGTGACCCCAAAACTTCAACAACTCATATTTCCTTTAAAAAAAAATTTTTTTTAAATCCATTCTATTTTTAGAAATCGAATAGTAGGTATCTCTCAATTATTAATGATTTTAAACGCTGTCACTAGATCGCATAGGGGAAAATAGTTTTTAATTTGTAATTAATTTGTATTTTAAGTTTAAGTAACTCGGAAATCACAAAAATCGAAAAACTTGAAAAAGTTTCTAAATTAACGGCAATTTACTTTTTTATGGAACAAGAAACGATGGCGTCATGTGTCATAAATGGAGCGGTTCTTACTTGATGAGTAAATAATAATTTCAAATAATTTCACTCTTTTCCAGCGCATTGAAATTGGTGCACATGTTCTCCATCAACCCACATTTGGGACCTCTCCAAATTTCTTTGGGAAGAATGGTCATCGACATTGTGAAATTCTTCTTCATCTACTCACTGGTCCTTTTCGCTTTTGCTTGTGGTAAGTTGATAGCGATCCACAATAAATTATATTCAGCTTCCAGGTCAATCGATCGATTTCCCACTCGTGCTCTACTTGAAAGTAATTCTGCAGGTCTCAACCAGCTTCTGTGGTACTTTGCTGAGTTGGAGAGAAGGAAATGCTACTCACTCCCTGGTGGACTTCCGGATTGGGACAACCATGGCGACTCCTGTTCTAAATGGAGGAGTTTTGGAAAGTACGTACATTCATGTTTGGCAATAATCTCCGCGACCTTCAGTTGAAGTATAGGTTATCAGGCTATACTGATCAGTATGTAGGTTTATCTTACGTGTCTTCTAAATTTCAGTTCCATACACCCAATTCAGATACTTGTTCACCGTATCGAATAGTGAAAATGTCCATAAGGATACATGAACAATACCCACAACAAACTGACGCAGAAAGTCGAAATTCAGCCTTCTACCTAACTCAGAGAAAAATATTGAAGTAAATTATTCATCACCAGACAATGCTAAATGTCAAAATTCAGCCTTCTACCTAACTCAGAGAAAAATATTGTAGTAAAATATTCATCACCAGATAAATGCTTTTACGGCAATGAAACATGTAAAAGTGTTAAACAAGTTTATAGTAGTCACCAGTCGACTGCCAATTCGGAACGCGACGACGATTATGACGGTTTATAGGCAAATACTGTAACCGTTTGGCATAGATAATAATTTTATGAAGGATGCATTAAAGGAGGATATTTAATTATACAACTTCAGAAAAGTCAGCGATAATATGACTGTTAGTTTCGGTCAGGAGGAATCCTTGTTAAATTGTATTCGCTCTAAGGATAAATTTCAATTTCACCTAATAACGCTGGAACCGTCCGACAAAACCCTTCTATTCATCACAAGCCCGCAGGAGGTATCCCACGTTGCAATTATTTTCACTTAGCGAGGGGCGATGGCCTCCTAGAAAAGGTTAATAATCCCAAGTAAATGAACTTTTCTCAGAGACACCCCTCTGAAGCTAGGTTTCTAGAAGGGACCAGTATCCTCTTGAATTCGATGTGCGAGGGAAAACCCCTCCTAGCGTCGATAGAAAACTGAAGGATTCCGCATACTAGTTATATATTATTTAGATTACAATAGTAGGTATAATAAATTCAACGTTATCTATTTACACTAAGAACAAAATACCGATCAAATTATCATAAGTAATATTCAATAGTTATTTATTTTTGTTCTTAGTGTAAATATTATTACCTACGTTTTAGTAACTCCGTTATAACTAAAATATGAAATTGCACCTTCACTTTTGTTTGAGTTTTTCACCACCGGAATTTTAATTTGTGAAATAGCCCTGGGCTGGATTTTCTGTTCATAAATTACGTTTGTTGTATTCTCAGTTGTTTGTGTTTTGTCGTACTCAAAGTATCGTAAGGGTATTTCAGTTTTTTCTGTAATGAGTCTGTTTGTTGAAAAGTCAATTTGTGCGCCTAACATTATTTTAAACTATCCATACCTAAAAGAAAACCGAAGTACTTGTGAAATCTAAAAATTTCAAACGGGATGTTCAAATTTCGAATTTTAAACAGTTCTCCACATGGTATCCTCACACTATGGTTTCCGCGGGAGATACCGTGTGCAGTTCTGACTTCAAATTGTTCTGGTATGAGTTTTTGGTTAAAGTAATTTTTGACTACTGTGGGGTGTACGGAAGAACAATGTATGGTAGTGGATGTTTGGTTGTACTTAGGTCGACTCTTGGTGGGTTGACTGATCCTGCTCTAAAAAAGAGTCATCTTCGTGAATAACATCTTCTTCAGGTTCGGACTGAGTTACCTCTTCTTGATCACTATCCATTTCTACATTTTTGAGATTTGGGTTGGTGGTCTGCCAGGACATTGGCATCGGTTTATTTCGCTGGAATCCAGATGGTGCTTTTTGGTTTTGACCGGATTGAACATAGGAGTTAGGCTTGTACGTTTGATTATTCGGGTTTGGTTTAAATTGTGAAACTTGATTACTCGGGTTTGGTTTATATTGTGGATTTTGATTATTTTGGTTTGTTTTGAATACCGTATTTCCTTGATTAGGTTTTAAATTTTTATCGGGATTTTAGAAATTTTTCTGATTTGAATTATTTGTGCCCTGAGTGGGTTTTCCCGATTGTTTGAAAGCAGATTTCTGGTACGAAAGGATCTGATAGTTATTAGTCATGATTGACTGAGCTTCACCCAAAGATTTCGGTTGTCTTGTTCTCAATTGTCCACCTAACGGGTCTTTTAAATACAAAAGTAGCGTACGAAGTGCTAGATTTTGGTAATGCACTACAAGTACGTTTTGAGTGGTTAATGCCTTTTCGTGGTTCCTAAGGTATGCTACGATTATGTTCAATTTGTCCTTTACCCTATTCAAGAACTCGAATGGACTCTCCTGTTCCATATGTCTGAGGGACGTTTCATGATTCAAAGTGTATATATATCCCGTTTGTCTGAGTATGTCTCTAGAAGAGTTTTCCTTATTCCGTCGAAGTCTGTCAGTGCCAGGTTGCTAATCATGTCAGAGGCCGGTCCTTGAATTTTTGATAGTATCGTTCTAAGTACTTCTTCGTCTTGGAAGTTATCTTCGTCCTCTATGTCTGTAAAGCGATCGACTATCGTTTGGCATGTGTCTAGGAATGGTTTTAATTTCTCGGGTTTACCATCGAAAGTAGGGATCATGTCTGCATGTTTTTTCTTAAATTCAGGGAGGGTGTTCCTAGCGTTAGTTAGGTTCATATTGCTCAATGCGGCTTGTACCTGTTGTTGGATGTATATAGTTTGGATCCACTGTTGCTGAAAGCGAGGGTTGTTCAGGTAGCCCACTAATGGCTCCTGCTGCGTTAACTAAGTGTTCCATTTTACTTTCTTTGATTGTTTCTAGTTTTTCAAAAGGGTAGAAAAATTGTCTATGGATGAATTTTCTTAGTGATTTCGGAATTTTGAAATCGAATTGTACCTATGAGTGCTGTGAATGGTATAGGTAAATTGGTTGCTGAAATACAAAAATAAAATAGATACAAATAATGAATTATATAGGTGATCAGATAGATTAGCAATAAGCAAATAAAATATTCTTAAAATAAGAATAAGAATAAGAATTAAATTGTTCGAGCCTTACGCCAGGTAACGGGTTGTATGAAACGTAAGTGTTCTCACAAGAATGAAAATAAAATCAATCGTCTTGGTTCCGGCAGTTAACCGGTGGTATGAACGGAATGTGGGACAAAATTGAATTAATTAAAATTGTAGAATTTCCGCCAGGTAACGGGTGGTATGAAACGGAAATTACTAGCAATTTAAGATGAGAATATAAGTTCAAAAAAATTGTTCGAATCTTACACCAGGTAACGGGTGGTATGAAATGTAAGTTCTCCCAAAATTGAAATTAAAATTAATATAGGTTGGATGCGACGTGTCGTCTTCTTGAGAGGCGGAGTTCCCTTTAAATGTTATCGGGGTACTTACAGCGTAGCAACGGTGATGGTCAGCGTGGGTAACTCACGCTCTCGATTTCTTGTTTTAATTACGAGGATGCAAGTGGTCCTCGGGCGAGTCTCTTCTGCGACGATAACCAACGGAGTTACTGGCCTCTCGTGATTATTACGAAGTGTTCGTAACAGTCGTTGGTGTGAAGTTGTGGTTGTGTAGTCGTTGATGGGTTGGACGTAGATCGCCTTCGTACAGAAAACTCGAAGTATTTTGCGATCGGTTTTCGTTCGAAGTCCCAAAATTGGAGGTCCACAAGACTGCGCCAGAAATGTTCGGAGTTCACGGAGAATCGTTTTTAAAAAACTTTTATTGATTTTCCACAAGGATATTTTGACTATTAAAAAGTATAACTTCACAGATTTAATATATTTCACGAGAGACAACTAACTGACAGGATCAGGTACGACAAGAGACTGCACCGAGCCTGGGGATGACCGAGGCGAGGTGAGACTCGAGAGAGGGGCAAGCTGCTGACGGCAGCATTTCATTATTTTAATTCCCTCGATCAAAGCGTATATAACTTTTATATATATATATATATATATATATATATATAAACAAAGAAAATAACAGAAGGAACGGGGATTTACCTGGACGTTTCGCTTAGGACCTCCAGCAGCCTGAACCCGGCCTCTCATCCAAAGAAGGCGGGGATGAACTCGCGTTTCGCACAAACCACGCGGCCTCATCGACCTGAGGACGCGTGTTGCAAGCCAGGAGGATGGGGGTTGGGAAGAGCAAAAGGAGAGAGGGAGAAAAACAAAAATCTAACAATAAATTAAATTAACTAAAAAAAAACCCTGGTCTATACATATATATATATATATCGTGCGCGTGCGCGCGCGCGCGTGTGTGTGTGTGTGTGTGTGTGTGTGTGTGTGTGTGTGTGTGTGTGTGTGTGTGTGTGTGTGTGTGTGTGTGTGTGTGTGTGTGTGTGTGTGTGTGTGTGTGTGTGTGCGTGCGTGTGGGAAGGTGTGTGCGTGTGCGCGTGTGTGCGTGTGCGCGTGTGTGCGTATGCGCGTGGGCACGAGTTTTTATTCCCAAAACTCAAATTTGACCCACTAATTCACAAAATATGTTTTTTGCTCTTAATTAAAATTGTCGTGTTGAGCCATCATTATCTTTCTGCCACTCTCCATGATTTTATATACATTTTGGATACTCTGAAACGGGCAGAATTTAATAATAAATAAAAAATATTCATGTAGGTTGTAGGTGTACTGAACATTTTGGACCTATTGTAATACCGTATTTTCTTCGAAGCTTAGCTGAAACGGACAGGAAGGAAACCTTGTGACCTCCGATGGGAGGGTTGCTAAAGGTTTTTATGCCGGTGGCATACAGGCACTGATCGAGACAGTTAAACCACGAATTCAGGACATTATCAGTATCAGGACAATGAATCCTCTCTTCCTCAAAAAATGGGGCCCTACTGGCTCACAAAACGTTCACCGAAGACCACTACTGTAAGAAAGTAAAGTAAACAGCCATTCCAGGCTGGGGCTTTTCGTCCGACTGCCCTGCCAACAACACCACCACTGTAATGTACGTAAATTGTTTTTGAATAATTTACATGACTTTTATTTTTCGATCAGTCATCTTCAGAGGCCCAGGAATCAGTGTTCTGTCCTCCTATGAGGTGAGAAGGGCCAGGGCTTATCCATGAGGAGGTATATGGAAAGCTCTCACTGAGCTCTTTTAGTTAAGATAATGCAGTATAACAAGAGGAATTGCCCATTCTGGAACAATAAAAACAATTATTGTCGACTACCTTGGAGGCCGCAAAAAATATAAACCGAATGCAATTGTATATTCACTGAAAAGCTGGGTACACTAATTATGAGGGGAAACGTTAACAGCTGTATGACCACTGACCCCTCTTTGACCAATGCGCGTAAATAACCAACCGCCTGAGCTTTGATTTAAAACCACCTTCTATCCGGAAGTAATGCATGCAATCAAAGCCGATACTTCCAGAGCCGAGTTCATTCAGTTTTTTTAGAGCATTGAAACGTCCATCCGATCTCATCTGTCAACACATTAGGCTGTTTAGAAGCCAATAATATTCTAGCAGACAGTTGGGCCGACCTGTGATTGGTTAAAACGCGGAAATTGATCATCATCTCGTTTTGCTAAACTGGGTACCATGTACATTATTGGCTTATAATTAGTATTGTATCTTTCTTGTGTATGACCTACAATTTATAAGAAACTCGCTAAAGGCCATAAATAGGGATTGCTTTTGTGACTTAAGCCGAACCCCAGTCCCTGGATGGAACCCAGTAAGCTTGGATATTGCTCTCATTCCTAAGCTTTATTCGGTCATATCCAGCTCCAGTCGCATATTATATATATTTCCCAGGCTATGGATAAACATGCCTTCCAGGTCCATGTAGTTTTTCATTCAACGAGTCACTTCACGTTTGCAGCTTGTTCGAGTCATCGCAGTCCCTCTTTTGGGCTAGCTTCGGCGGTGTTGGGATCGACTCCTTCGATCTTACTGGTATCAAAACGTACACCAGGTTTTGGGGTCTGCTGATGTTTGGATCGTATTCTGTGATCAATGTGATCGTACTCTTGAACCTGCTCATCGCTATGATGTCCAATTCATACGCTATGATAGATGTAAGTAAAATTGACGGTAAACATTTGCATTTGTCATATTCCTTAAGTCTACAGCCCGTTTGATTAGAAATTCTCACGTAATTATGTAAGAATCAACTAGAGAGGGGAGAATAAGTTTACATAAATATATTTATAAGTGGAAGTACCTAATCTTCATTACGTGATTGCTTACAACTGAAGGGGGATTATGTTAAACGGGTTATTTTTGAGAAGCTTCACGATTGAGCAATTACCAGTTCAACATATTTTTTGTGTATGTATTATTGTGCTCGCATTGGTGGTTGTCAGGAACACTCCGATACTGAATGGAAGTTTGCAAGGACCAAGTTATGGATGAGCTATTTTGAGGATTCACCAACACTTCCTCCACCATTCAACATAATGCCCTCTCCGAAGCTCATCTTCAAATTATTGGGACTGAGGAAAAAGGACCAGCTACGACGTATGTCTACAAAGGTATACAAAACCTTCCATGACTGTTTATATTACCTACACATAAATTTGTTATATGTCAATTAGTATTGTGCTTACCTATAGGCCAAGAGGGCGGGTTTCTTTCATTGAGACAGTGGAATTCTATCATTTCATTTACTTATTCCCCAAAACGGAAATATGTCTCTCAGCTATGTCCTCCCTACACTCAGTAAACTTTTTAATCTAGGAAGGTACCCACATAAAAAGTTGAAAACAAAATTTTCCAGGGCAGAACGCAGGGGTTCTAAAATTCGTATTGGTTGAAAGTGATGTATGTGAAGGCGTCAAAATTTTTTGTTGAATTAGCTTAGGTGTACCTGTTTATTTTAAAAAAAATAATTTCAAACTACATAGTTTCAAATTTCTACTTCCGAAATGAAAGTGGAAGGGGGGGGGGGTATGGTCTGTACTTGCTGTTCAAAAATGAATCGTAACTATGGTTTTCAGAGGAAAGAGAGGCAGGAGAAGGAGCGTGATTACCGATACACAGCGGTAGTGCGGTGCCTGGTCTGGCGCTACATCTCAGCAATGCAGAGGCAAAATATCGACAACCCTGTAACAGAAGATGATGTCAATGAAATCAAAGGAGAAATCAACGGAATGCGCTTTGAATTACTTGACGTCCTTGAACGCAATGGATTAGACGTATCTTCAGCGGACACCACAGACAAAAGTAAGATTTACCTATGAAATTTAATTATCTTTAATGTGATAGGGCTACTTTTGATGTTATAACCTACCGTAGCGAGCTATGAGCAAAAAACCAAACACCAAAACTTCTCGACCCCCCCCCCCCCCCCACCACAGCTATCATCCTAGGTCAAGGAACTTTTAGTATCTTCATCCCCTAACCACACTGGACACATTCCTGAAGTCAGCAACTCTGACATTCCCATGTTTACTCCAATTTACTCTGTCTTAGCTGAACCAAAATTCGGCCCAAAGATATAAGTAGATACCTACATAATATTTCAAATTATCATACTGTCATTTGACGTTTCGGAAGTCATGTGCATCCATATTTCCTTTATTTTCCGCAGCCTGGTCGACCTCTGTAATTTGTCACTTGCAGCTAACTTACTCCAAATCTGCAACTGAGATTGTATAGGTATACTTTAGCACTATTTTTAGACATTGAAGAACACGGCATTCGAGAAGAAATCACTAACTTATGACTACTTGCGTTCACAAAAAATATCATTTTACGACGCAATAATGCACATTTGCGGATTCAGTAAAATTTACTTCAAAACTGGCTAGATGATCTCGCGTTTATTAACACAAAAACCACTGCCCTGATGAGAATATTAGAAGAGGGGGAAAAAACCAACGAAGGTTCCTAGCCACCCAGTTAGAGGTTTAATAATGTTTCCAGAATTAAATTTAAAACAATGGGAATTGTTTTGAAATTATTATCAATCCATTTCATGTCACAAACTGGATGACGTCGAACCTTCATTTATTTACTTTATTTATTTTTATTTTTTTTCTTCTTCTTCTTCTAATATATCCAACAGTCCCGTGAATTCTCTTTAACTTGTGAAAGTTCTTCGTTGTAACGTAAAATGCTATTATTTGTGAAAGATCACTTGTAATTCGAATCAGTATTTCCGTGCTGTGCTCTTCAATGAATGAAAATGTTGTTAATGTAGGTGTTGTTAAAGTATCAGTTGCAGAAACGGAGTAAATTAGCTGCAAGTGGCTAACCACATTTGCTAAGAATCATGGAAAACGGGAACGAATAAGTTTATCTATGATCCTTTTCGGAGATGGTACCTATCTATTTCTATATCTGGGCCGCATAACTATTCAGCTACTATACTAAAGCATACGGCCGACGAAATATGGTCAACTATTCACTCTCCTGAATATTCCTGTAGCAATTTTGGGTAAGAAGATGAAAGTTTGGGAAAGGAGGCTTCTCAAGGGCTTCCACCTTGCACCGGTAGCGACGGAAGATGAAATGGACTTCTTGCTTTTGGAGCCACCTCCAGACGAGGATCCTCTCTCGAAATTCAAGAGAATCGCCAAACTTGCTGTGTTGACATCTGCTCAACAGAAGTGGGGACAAGTCGTTAGATCAGCATTCAATGCGTAAGTATGTACGTTAAAAATGATATCATAGATACACTGGTGAGTCTTCATATTCACATTCAAAATTACCTATTCATATCCGAAAATGTTACTTATCTGAAAGTGCATTGCCAGATGTTAACTTGGCGATTCATTCATAATCGCACATAACACTTATTGATACTGCCTTGCAGATCACAAATTGGCCACTGCAATAGCCGCCAGGCTTTCAAAAATCAACAATGCCTGCAGAAAGCCATGCAAGAGGCCAAAAAACTCATCAACAGCAGCCCAAAAGGACTGTCGCGTGCGAGCAGTCCATCCCTTGTCAGTATTTCTGATGTAACTGGATCACACATCATGGAAATCTTGAATGATATCACCAATGACACGAAAGACTTGGAAGTCAAGAAATCAATCGGAAAAGGAGGAGGAGGCGATGGTGGAGGGGGTATGTTCTATGCAACTAACGCAATGCTTGATGCAAAAATGCTGTTAATTATTCTCTTTCAATACAAGTAATGCAACTCAACTTATAAATGAAATCTGACGACGGATACCTAGTTATTGACAGCGGGCTGGGGAATGAGAGGACGATCAGTGCTTTTGGTTTATTATTCTCGGAATAATACATCTATGTATTCGCTCAGCAAAAATTTTTATAACACACCCTCAACATTTTTTCTTTTATGTTTCAAGGTGCGTAGATTCAGAAAATGCAATGTCCGTCCACCGAACGCCGTATCATGCATAACGGCTTCATTTTCGGTCTAAAAAAAATCGTTCTTTCGCACACATGCTCCATTTGGGCCCTAGTTGTGTCCCGAAACTTTGCAGCCTGATTGGAATATATCCAAGGGTGTTATGGGTGAAAATGGGTATAAAAATAGGTATTTGTGTGTTTTAGTAACATGAGCTTTTGACCTATCGTTTTCCATGTTTTTTGGGAAGACGGTTTTTTGTATAATAACACTTGAAAAAGTGTCAATAGGTGAATCAAGACAATTAAATGGCACTGTCAATGATTAAAGTGAATTTGGGTGGGGTGGGGTGGGGGGAAGAGCGTAATTTGTGTTTTTTGGGGGCCAAAATTAGTGGAAACCATCAGAAATAGCTATTTCAATTATTGCACGTGAAAGAAACAATTAATGAACAACCAACATTTCTGTAGGTGTGTGCAAGAATAATAAACCCTTGTGACAAGGACTTCGCAGAGTTGTTCAGTTGTCTCTTGCGAGTCAGAATATGGAATCCTTTGTGTGTTGCATTAACGAGTTTCGTAAAATGTGTTGCTCATGTTCCATCGTAGTCGGTGACGTAGAACTTAATACGTAAGCTCCGCGGATCGATTCCCACTGATGTACTTATACATAATTTTTTCCGTGCATCCGATCGTAAATATTAACAATTCAGATGTGGCCCTTCTTCATCCATATTAGCGATTCTATTCAAGTTGTGAAATCCCGTGATGTTCTTACTTTCATACCTTCAAGCCATTGGTTAGTCATATAGGAATTTATTTTTTATTGCAGCCAACCTACTTCTCGCAGCTTGCAACAGTCGGAATAGGACTCCAAGTCCACGCGTACAACCCAAAGCTTCCGCTGATCCGCCAAAACCAGTGAGCCGGCCTGTGACACCAGGCCGTCCCGCCGGTGCTAAGCTTGTTCCCACACTGTCCATTGATCCTCCACCAGGTAAACAGCCAAAATCACCATTCAAACAGCTCAGTAGTGAGGGGAAAGCTTCACCACCAACTAGCCTCAACGTCAACGAAAGCAGCCCTAGACATTCCTGCATTAAAACGCGCGCGCCGGACGTTCCTCCAAGGACGAAATCCACACCCGATTCTCCTAGCAGTAAGCAACAAAGTATCAACGTAACTTAGAAGTAATCAGAATATTTTTTTACAAGAGCTCCAAACAAAATCTCACATCCTTCCTCTATTGCATCTTATGCCTACGTTTCTCTTGAAAAATTACTGGAATTCGTGCAAAAATATTTTTGCTCTCTTGAGTTCTCCTTCCGGGAAACCTTAGGTAAAATATGCTGCATTTATTTCAAGTTCAGAAAGGAAAGTAGAGGTTCGAAAGTAGGTATATTCGTACAACATTACCGGCCGATTTTGGTGATACGCAACCTCCTGCACGTCTATGATCTGCTCACTTTATTGGCTAGAACAATACTCAAAGATACTCGTATATTACATTCTTTGAGTGGTGTTTTAGTGGAAGGTTTCTACGCATTTGTTTTTGGTTGATTATTCTGTGAATAACACACCTATGTATTCGCTCAGGAAAAAATTTGAACAACACCCCCTCAAAATTTTTTCTTTTACGTTTCAAGGTAAGTAGATTCCAAAAACGCAATGTCCGTCCGCCGTCCGCCGTATGCCGTAATCATACATATCTACTTTATTTTCAGTCTTAATAACATGAGCTTGTGAGGTACGCAATGTGTTTTTTAGAACGAGGAGACCGAATATGAAGTCGATTTTGACCAAGGACTAGAAAATTGAGGTTATAAGGAAGTTTTAGCATTAAGTTTACGTCAGTTTTGGTCTAGAATCGTCGTTCTTTCACGCACAGTTTGGGTCCCCATTTGGGAACAAATTTGGGTCCTAGTTGTGCTCCGAAGCTCGACCCGACCGGAATATATACCGGGGGGGGGGGGGGGGGATGGGTGTAAAAATAGGGTTTTCGAGGGTTTTTTTTAAGGTTTTAGTGAGCATGAGATTGTGAGGTATCGTTTTCCATGTTTTTCAGGGCGAGAAGCCCAAATATGAAGTTGATTTTGACCAAAGAGTGGAGAATTGAGGTTGTAACGAAGGTTCAGCTCCCAAAATTCATTTTTTATGAGCCAAAAACCTGAGAAATATTCAGAAATCACAAGAATTTGTATAATTACACTAAATATTAACAGGTATTAAAAGATGAATCAGGACAATTAAATAGCACTATCAGAGGTCAAAGACAATCTGTACAAAAAAATAGCAGCCTAATTCGTGTTTTTGGGGGCCAAAATTGGTGGAAACCATCAAAAATAGCTATTTCAATTATCGCACATGGAGAAACAATAAATGAACAGCCAACATTTCTGTAGGTATGTCTAATAGAATAATAAACCCACATTACAAGGTCTTTGCAGCGTTTTTACATGGGCTATCGAAGATAGTGAATAATAATTTTAGCAATAAACTCCTCAGATGGCTTTGCTTTGCCCTTTTCCCTGCTTCCTCTGAGCACATGTTGTGTTCAGCCCATGTCTGGAAAATCCTAATTACTGTTTGCATAGTTTTCTATCATATTCTAGACTACATTTTACCTGAATACCTTTTGATTTCCAGAAAGCAACGCTTCCACTGCTTCCCCGACCGAGTCAATTGCGCCCTCCATCCCTTCTCCGAAGAAAACCGTCAGTATCTGCTCACCGGCGAAGAAGTTGCTTTCACCAAGCAGGCGAGCTGGATCCTCTGTGACACCTCCACGAAGTCCTGCTAATGTGACCAAGAGCCCAAGGACTCCCATAGACCAGGCTTCTCTGCCTTCGCCTACCAACACCACCAACGCATTTGCTCTTTTCACCACAAGTCAGGACTGCCTCATACCACCTGAGTCTCCGGAGGTAAGGGTCAGAAGTCGCCCTTGCTCCCCTCGATTCAAGTCCAAAGGCGGCTGGTTTTAAGATTCATTCCGACCATTCGGGTTCTCTATTATTCAGTCACTGGATCATTAAAATGTCTTCTAAAGTCATCCGATGCGGTAAATATTGGCTCGATATTGTAGGCCTTTGTGTATAAATGCACTTTATCCTGTAGTACTTTCCATCAACAGAGCTCATCGTTACCCAACTAGTTCGCACTACTGAAATACGTATATTTACATTACTCCAAGATCAAAAATAATGAGTATTTTATTTGCTTATTATCTCACGTGTTATATTTTTAATATGATCGAGAGGAAATTTTGTTTTTACTTCAGCAATAAAATTCTGATAAAGTATTTCGACTTCTAAGACGAATAGTTATTGAACATTCAAGAACAAATACATCCATAATAGATATATACCAAATCGGTAGTTTTCAGCCATCTAAAATACAGTCTTAAAATCTACAGTGAGAAGAAAAATACCTAACACCTTCATTAAGAAGCAACATCGTGTATTGTAATCAGCTCCCCCTTTCCCCAAGTTATGAGGGAGTTCGTGTTTTATTGTACCTATTTTATTTTCTTATCTCACATATTATGTTTTTAAAATGATTGAGAGGAAGTTTTGTTTCTATTTCAGCAATAAAACGATTAGTTATTGAAAATTTAAGAACAAATATATCCATTATATATATATATATATATATATATATATATATATATATATATAATATCTCAAATCGGTAGTTTTCAGCCATCTAAAATACAGTCTTAAACTCCATAGTGAAAACAAGAAGAACACTGTCATTACGAAGCAACATCGTATATGAAAATCCCAATTATGAGGAAGTTCATACTTTATTGTACCTGGCAGTCTTTTTCGCTCTTCGTACAGTAGATATTACGACTATACATTTTAAAATTTCAGTTCTTCAAAATATTAAGCACCATATTCATGTACGAGGATGATAATTGCGTTTTGTTCATAATCCGATTTCTGTAGTTGGTACCAAGTTGGTAGGTACCTATTTCAAAAGTAGAGATCTGTTAGGTAAAACAGGTACATAACGAAATAATACGATCTGGTTTTGGTGAATATCGCGGAACCCCTCTTAGATTATCACAATTTTTCTCAGTTTTTTCCCCCCTGTTTATTCCGTTTCTGTTCCGTGATATTAACTAAAACTAAATCATATGTGATTATCACAGAAAGCCAGAGGAACCCATTTCTGCTTGATTGAAATAATAAGATACCTACCTATAACGTACATTTGGACGGCTTAGGTTTGTGTATAATATTGTAATCTCACGTTTTGATTCTGACGAAATTCTCAAGTAGTCAAACATGAACGAATTAATTGCTATTGAGTAAAAAAATAACTAAATAGATAACTTCCACAGACAAACTTATAAAGTGCAATATTCCAACTGGTTATGTATTTAATTTTGTAACAACCTTTTACAATGTAATAATGAAGGGAGAATAATAAATAAACTGATCGTGACTCTGAAAATGTAGTAATATTTCAGCCATTCAATGATTTACCTACTCGATTGTTATTAGGTACCTATATGTCTAATTATCCCACCTTTCTATACTTGCAAATCAAAGCTTAGGGTTTCACGAATCTAACTGGGATTCCTATGTTTTATTTTGGATGGTATATAAGTTTTAGATCCATTTATGCTCTCTATCAATAAATAATGCTTCATGTATTAGTTGGACTTTTCTCGTTTTTATTATTAACGCTGAGCCCTTCCCGAATTTGAAAACTAGGAATTGACAGTTCCTTTGACATATGCTCACTCGGTTCTACAGTACCTACCTTCCTAGGTAAATTTTTGAAACTTGGAAAAAATGTTGATTATGTCCAATCGCATATTATAATAGTATCATAAGGTAATAATCTGAAATGTGCAGCAGAGTTGATTTTCGAATATTCAATGAGGAGTACCCGTGACTTCTGTTTATATTTTTGAATAGAATTAGATTCCAAATGAAATGGAATTAGATTCCATTTAACAACGCTGCAAATCCCTAACACAACGGTTTATTATTTTGTACAGAACACCCTAATGTTACAGATCAGTCATCTGTATATATGTAACCCTTCTATACAATATATGTTACTATTCTATACATATTATGTAGATCGCAGACCCTCCGTACCTTAGTAGGTACCTAACCATATACTCGTTACTAGGTGCCTACCTACCTAAATCACGTGTTAAATATTGCTAAAATAATTCTGTCGATGACAAGTAGTAGCTAAATGGCAAAAAGAAACGCAAATAATGAAGATCTGAAGGGAAACTGTTGATGTGGAGTGAAAATATATTCGGTCTCGGGAGGGTTTCAACCTCGGGAAGTCAGCATATCAGTCGACTGTTAAGCCACTGCACTATAAAGTCTCGGTTTCAGAAGTCCAGTGATGTGGGCTCTCAACATAGCTTGATGCCTGCATACACGCTGCTCTTTACGGCAAATTGTATATCAAATTTTATTGCAGCATCGTAGAATGCTCCAGATGGTCTCAAAAATTCAGAAAAAAAATCAAATTATTTAAAAATGCGAGAAAACCCACACCTCAAGATACAATTTTTCGAGATAGAGATAGGTACCTACTCTGGACATTTCAACCCCAATTTTCACCCCTTAGAGTTGAATGACAGTAACGCCGAGCTTCGAAGACCAACTTGAGCCCAAACGGGACCCATATACCAAATTTCGTGAATTTTGGTTCGTGGGAACTAAGGAAAAAGCCGCGGACGGCGGACGGACGGATTATTTTATTATTATTCGATATTTGTATTCTACGTCCCTTGAAACGTAAACCATCAGATTCTGAGAGGGGGGGGGGGGGTTAAATTTTTTTTTTCATGGTCGATTCCAAAGCTTTATTATTGAAAATAATAAACCAAAATGGAAAAGCGGTGTAAACAGACGTCATGGGTACTCCTCTAATACCCTGCTTTCATTTTAAAGCCGAGGGCAGCGTTGCCACGAGATCTAGTGTACTCCACTATCTCCCACTGGTGTCTCTGCTATCCAACAGAATGCGCTGTCGTCTGGTAAAGTAGCCGCTCAAGGAAGCTTAACTGATATCGATTGGGCGTAGGTGAAATTTCATTATCTAGTCAAGGGTAAATGTCATAGTTTAGTTTCACGAACCGTCACCACGTCGCGCTTCAGGATGGTGGGAAATTAATTCGCATTTATTTTTCATATTTGGAACGGCTCGAACAACATTCCACCTGTAAAGTTTTCTGTTGCTGTTATCTGCAAACTAAGGCAAAGAAATTCAGTTTTGAAATCTAATTGTTAATGTTTCATGATTTTTCCATGGTCATGTTCCATGAAACATTTTTGACAAAAATAGGTAATGTAAGTACCTACCTACTTGGTCAAAAACATATCTGGGTACTTTTCAATTTAGAACTCCTTTCTGGCTCCTTCAAAATGTTGGAATGCATCACCCAGGGATAAGGTTTTTCTTTGTTCAATTTATTTGGTCGATCACTTTGTATGGTGGACCTCCACACCAGCTAGACCCGTTCATAGAGCAAGACAACTGTAAACTCAGAACAGTCAATTTTCATATCTTGATAATAGTGCAATACATTTTCTCATCTTGAAAATAGCACAATACATTTTCATATATTGAAGACAGCACAATACATTTTCATATCTTGAAAATATTACAATACTTTTTCATATCTTAACAATAGCATAAGAAATATATCTTCATATCTTGAAAATCGTACATTTTCGTATCTTGAAAATTGTTCAATGCATTTCGGATCTTGAAAATCGTACATTTTGATACCTATCTTGAAAATAGTCCTGTACATTTCATATCTTGAAAATAGTAGGACAATAAATTGTCATATTTTGACTTATGGATTTCCGGAATTTGGCCTCCATGTCCCGATTGAAGCAGTGGTGTTCACATTTTCGATTCGGACCATACGGGCAGAGTAACTCGTGAATACTCGTCTATAGTTGCAACGGTCCTTGTACGACTCGTCGGCGAGATGACCGAATATTACGATCTTCCACAAAACAATGAAGGTAATATATAATTTCGAGTTCGTCGTTATCAAGTCGGGAGTTCAGAGAAGGAAAAAAGTAAATATAATTAGATGGGGTGGGAGCGGCACCTGAGCTGAAACAGTCCACTCATCGGGTAGATTAAAATACGTTGGTTTGGAAAGCGGGATTTCTACTAACTGAGCGGGTTGGATGCGCATCCTTTGTATACGCCGTTAGATGTTATTTATACTAAGACTCCGGGAGCCCACACGATAAAGGGTGACCGATTGGTAGATATTTCAAATATTGAATTACATACCCTGCAGTATATCGAATGTGGGCGTTTTTCAGAGCCGATGGATTTGAAGATGACGTCCACTCAAACACAGTGCAAAATCGCCCAAATATGACTTAAGGGTAGATGGCAGAAATGTTACTCTACAATATAATAATAGTTAGATGAGTAACACAAAAATGCGCGTTTACCACTTCTGCGCACATGGGTTGCCGGTGCAGACGGAGTCCAAAAACACAAATTTGGGAAACCAGCATGGCCTTAAGGTAGGTGGCTGAAATGTTGCCCTACAATTATAGGTACTAGGTTTGATAAGCAACACGAAATTGTGCGTCTGCCAATTTGGCGCTGATGGGCTACCGGAGCAGATGGAAACCAAAACCAGTCAAGAGGAGGGATCGGACTGAGGTAGGTGGCTGAGATTTCGCCCTATGATACTAGGTTTGTTAAGTAACATGAAATAGTGGATCTGCCACTTCAAAGGTGACAGGTTGCCGGTGCACACGGAGTCCGAAAACAGACATCCAAATTGGACTGATAGGTAGATGGCTAAAATTTGGGCCCATGATACAAGGTTTAATAAGTAACACGTTGTTGTACTTTTGCCACTTCGGATCAGATGGGCTGCTGGTGCAGACAAAATCCAAAAGCACATCCGGGGGGTCCAAATTGGACTGATAGATAAATGGCTGAAATTTGGGCCCATGATACTAAACTTGATTAGCGACTAAAAAATCCGCGTCTGCCACTTCAAAGCTGATGGGTTGCCGGTGCAGACGGGATTCAAAAACATATATTCGGGGGGGTCCAAATAAGACTGATGTTGGTACATGGTTAAAATTTGTGCCAGCGATACTGATTGACAAATGGCACGAAAATGTACGTCTGCCACCAGAGCCATTGCAGATGGATGCTAAAACTCACATTCTGAGGACTATAAATTGACAATTTCATTAATTCACTTATTCATAAATTTTATAAAATAAATTGGAGGTTAAGTAAAATAAATGAAGTTAAGATAAACACGTATTTTTATTTTTAATGGATGTAGATTCCATCCTGAAAGTTTGACACCAACCGCACTGTCCTACGATAACTTCTTTTTCTATAATTTTTCATATTCTATGATTTACAATACAATCCACTGAGATTGTACCATCTCGCCTTTGGGGCCAAAATGAACTGGATAATCGAGTTTCCTAAACTTGGAATGTGTTTTAACCTTTCGACATTGAACGGTCTGTGAGATCGGTAAACACGACAATTTTCTTTTCATGGGACGAGTAGTGAACCTACTCTAACCTATAAAGCTTCAGTCACATAATTGAGGTCGTACCAAACAATGAAAGCTCAATAGGTACTCTAAAGTGAGTATGTAGCTGTTCATTTTCACACTAGCAAACTTGCTTTGGTCTGCTACTACGGATCAGTCATATAGGTACCCACAAATTAGTAAGCAGAGTTTGGAACTAACTCAGCAAACACTGCACACAGAAACTCCGATCTTTTTTATTGCTGTTCCGGCAAGAACCGTCAATGAACGTTCTATATGCACATATAAATAGAATAGGTATAATTCAAAATACTTTTTTCGGTTTTCCATTATACGCTATGATGATTGAATGATCTCATCTGTGGTGGCAGTAATGCCCATCACTCCTCCCCGCAGTTGCAAATATCACTTCTGTAGACCACTGGATTCCAATTGGTGTAAGACCCTGCTTTAGTAGAATCGTTTTTTACGGTGGATACCTACCTACTAGCGACATTGGAATTACCAAGACGCCGCACTGATAAGAAAGTGGCATATCAGTAAATGGAGCGAGGTGGGTCCGCCAAAGCGCTTTGCCAACAGCCGAATATTCGAAGCTGTGGATTCAACACTAAACGTAACCCGATTTGTGAATTTTCTGGTATTACTGTCTCCAATAACTTGAGGATATTATTGAAAAATATTGTCATCGAACTCTGTTTATGTTCTATTGTTGCTTTATGATGGATAATTAAATGTTAAATTCCCAGCTGGGGTAGTGGGATTATGTTGAGGGGGAGGGGGGGGGGGGGTTAAGTGCACTCTTGCACTGCTCATAATATACATGGTATGTGGTTCACCCAGGTACTCGACTATTTCATTTTCTGGTCTCGTCATTTTCTGAAACAACACCGAGCATCGACCTAACCGTCGAGTACAAGTGGTTAACCACTAGATAGGAAGACAACGAAATTAAAGAGTGCAACGGTGATACGGTGGTTGCTGTAATGGACATGATGGAGATCTTAATCTAAGAAACCAGTTTGAATTGTCTTAATCTTAATCCCGACAGTTTCTTTAAATGCCGTGGACAGTTTAGAGGATTTAGAAATTCCAGAACTGGGATGCTCTGAACATAGGGGAAAAGTACCCCCATTCGTTGTACGGTTGTACACAACTATGACAATTAATTATCTCATAGAAGAATTCAAGAAAATACGTCGGTACATATAAACCAAAAATCGAACCAGCTTCGGAAAGTGGGCAAATATTATTGATATTCCATCAATTTATGTTTAAATGTAGGTACCCTAATTTGCTAAGAATAAAACAATTTTCTGTTTGATTTGTTTAATTGACTAGGTAACTACTAACTACTCAACAAATTAGGTAGGTACCTACCAATTTTCCAAGGTAAACTATATACCTATACCTACTACCTAATTAGTAAACGGGAAGGTCTGAATCAGCTCTGACCATTCCAGATTCCTCATTGCTATGACGGACCATTTCCAATATTAACCATCTGAAGAAGCGCGATCTCCTGTCGATCCTATCACTGATCGACAGATCGGATACTGATTGTCACGTCTTCTACCAAACATTACTAACTGCTACAGAATCAGCCGAGTTCGACAAACTATCAGGCGGCGACGATGACTAGACAGTTAGTAGACTTGAGACAAATTTCATGATTATGTTACTATGTTTCAAAAGTGTTTCTTTCCATTAAAAAAACAAAAAACTACGAATAGGTAGACGTTTTCTCACCAGTATTTTTGCTTTCCTCACCACCGACGGTAGGGAAGCCTTGGAATCGTGATTGACTAAAAAAAATGTATGTCCTCCAAGATTTAAATTTCTACTACCATCTTGCGTTTCAGACATCAAGGAACATTTTTGGTTCCGTGTCTGCCTGCCTGTCTGTCTGTGGTAATTCCTTGTAACGCCCATAACTACCCGAAATAGCGGTCGAAATCGACTGAAATTTGGAGGGTATGTGCGGGTTGGGTCACAGATGGTTCCACACAAAAATCATTGAAAAAGTACTGTAACTTTCGTCTGCGCATGCGCAATCGTGAAATACTTGAAATGCCCATAACTACCTTAAATATCGTTGAAATGAGTTAAAATTCGGAGGGTCGATTAGGAATAACACATTGATAGTTCCATATGCATTTCATCAGAATCGTACTGTAACTTTCGTCTGCGCATGCGCGAACATGAAATGTTGACCATTACCTTGTAACGCTTCTAACTACACGAAAAATAGTTGTACAGAGCTGAAATGTTGAGGGTGCACGCAGGTTGGATCGCAAATGGTCCCGTTTCAAAATCATGGAAATCGTTCCGTCTGCGCATGCGCAAACGTGAAATACTTGAAACGCCCATAACTACCTTATATATCGTTGAAACGGTTTCAGATTTGGAGGGTGGATCAGGAATAATACTTTGATAGCTATATGGGTTTCATTGGAATCGTACTGTAACTTTCTTCTGCGCATGCGCGAACCTGATTTGCTGACCGTTTTGTTGTAACGCTTCTAACTACGCGAAAAATAGTCGTAGAGAGCTAAAATTTGAGGGTGCACGCGGGTTGGATCACAGATGGTTCCGTATCAAAACGAGCCTACCCAACTATTCTATACGTTCATGTGATTCAAGTGCCTACTCTAACTACTGGCAGACGTTTTTCATTTTTACCTACGATAATTATTAAGATTTTACGAAAAACTTAACTTCCAAATTCATTCACCGGTGTTAATGAACCAAGTCAAGCCAAATTTGAAGATGGCAGAATAACATGTCAGGAGAGTACTTCGAAAATGGGACATTCAGTGCTCCAAGTGGAAGGAATGAAAATCTTGATTTCGTAGAAAAGTGGCATATCACACTTTGCTATCTTAGCACAGACGCAAGCAGCACAAACGGTTGGTCATCGTAGGGGGTGGCAAGGTAACAGTTATTTCAAAGATTGGTTGACCGTTGGGAAATGCAACGAGCGGCTGCTTGATGGTCGGGATTTGGATGGCCCCGACAGTTGGGTAACAGTAAGCCAACAGTATAGACAAACTATTATTCAACAGTTAACCAACAGTTCATTTCCATATCCCAATCAACATTTTCCAAATTCCAACCGTCATTTTGTCGTTGGGCCAACAAAAATACTAATAGGCCTTCAGTTGGGATATTCCCAGTTCAGCTACCCACACCTAACAGCTGGCAGACATGCAGCTCAGTTTCACTGGGGCTACTGTTGGCAACAACCAGATGTGCAACCAACCCCCAGTGGCTGGCAGACACGCAGTCTGGTAAGGGTAAGCCAACTGTTGGCGTATACCCACCTATGCAATCAACCCCCAATGGTTGACACACATGCAGCTTGATCAGGTAAAGCTACTATTGGCATCTACTTATGTGTGCTACCTACTCCCAATGGCTGGCACACATGCATCTTGATTATGTGAAGCCTACTGTTGGCAAAAAACTACAGGATAAAAATAGAAATAGTCTATTTCCACGTAAACTAACAAACTGTAGACCGGTTTCGGTTTTTACACCATCATCAGTACACGATAGAAGTGTACTGATGGTGGTGTAACAACCGAAACCGGTCTACAGTTTGTTAGTTTACGTGGAAATAGACTATTTCTATTTTTATCCTGTAGTTTTTTGCTATGGATTTCCACTACTCTGCCGCAACTGATTTAAGTTATCTACTGTTGGCATATACTCAGGTGTGCTACCTACTTCCAATGGTTGGCACACATGCATCTTGATTATGTGAAGCCTACTATTGGTACGTACTCAGGTGTGCTACCTTCCCCCAATGGTTGGCTCATAACCAACTTGTAAGTTACAACGGTATATTGTCTTTAGTTACTTTAGGGTATCTTTTTTTTTAAATTGATTTGTTGATTGGGATAATTGTTGCTTGTTTATGACTTGAAATTTTGAGGGTCCACTACATAGGGTTGTATACATAGTTTGTACGATCGCGACGGCACCTAGTTTCCTACAGCTGCTAATTTAGGTCTTTAGGCTTGGAATTTGGTCTGTTTACCCGCTGGGCCATCAACATTGATCAGCACGATTTGGAAGCTTTGATGTATTTTAATTGTTTCATGTAATGCTACAATGACGATATTCTAGCCAAAGGCCCAAATTTAGCTGCTCTAAGATTATTGCAGCGCTATTATAGCAGACATAGTGGCGCCGCTCCCTAGCGTATCGTGGTACTTAACAAAACTTTACTGCTGTGTGTTGATGGTACAGTAGGTAGACCGACGAAGTTCCAAGTCCAAAGACCCAAAATCAGCAGCTGTAGGAAACTAGGCCAACAGCCAGGGGACTAGGGCGTTTGAGGCTTGAGTCGACCCTCAAAATTTCAAGTCGCATTTGGGTTGTTGCTTTTTGCAGAGGAGTCAGCAAAAATGCTGCTGGATTTCAAAGCCTCACTAGCGTTGGCAATTTAGCATTTTATGTTTAAATGGTTATTAGTATACAGATTAGGTGGATAGCTGCACTCTGAACATTTTAAATTTACTCTATGGATTGGAAATGAACACAACCCACTCATGCGACAAACAATGTTACGGTTTTAGCTGCGAGGGACGACATAAAGCTTCGATTTCAGGACACGAGAACAACGGTGATATAAGACACCGTGAGGCAGTGGCACATTGTTTTCGCCTCATGGGTTTAAAAAATGC
Organism: Leptopterna dolabrata; assembly: GCA_954871275.1. Lineage (NCBI taxonomy): Eukaryota > Metazoa > Arthropoda > Insecta > Hemiptera > Miridae > Leptopterna > Leptopterna dolabrata. The sequence continues at coordinate 72,383,608 of OX940974.1, read as the reverse complement.
TCGGGTGAGTGGGCGAGATATTATTACCCATCAGAACCTATTTTTAGTCGTTTAAATCGACCTAATCGAAATAATTACGCAATAGTCAGTAATGTTTATAACTGCTCCATTTATATGTCTCTGTTTTTCAGAGATAGGTCCATTATTTTTTCCACAATAAATTGACAGATCTTATCCTCGATAAACAAGCTACAAGTTAACAGTGAATTACGTGTTGATGAACTGTCCCATCCAATGATAAAGGTTATCTGGGATCCGTGGATTCAATAACAGCTACCTCAGCAGGCTGCATGAAATCGTCGAAAAACATCGTCGAGCTCAATTGGTTCTCTAACCGATTGAGCTCGACGACGTTTTTCGTCAGCATACATAGCAGAAGGTAGCAGGTTCTCAGTGATTAACAATTGAGGATTCATGAAAGTTTCTTCAAAAGGGTTCCTTGCAAATATCTTTCATTGAGACAGTAGCATAATGTAAAATGGACATATGATACAGGTTTCTTGCCCTACCTGCTTCTCGTCATGGGGTGCCGAATACTGGCTGTATTGGGGGAGGTGTTGCTAGATGATAAGTTCTTTGTCATCTCCTAGGAAGTGCGAACCCTTAGCAAATTCTTTTTCTGAGAAAATACGTCTCAAGTTCAGATTTGTTGAGAAAAGATCTCAAAGGTATTGAGGGTCATTTCAAATGAAGAAAGTAAAACTACATGCATTCCTACACAGTATAAATATGCTTCATATACAGTGTACTCTTCCAGCCCACATACGAATGACCCAAAAGTACCTACCGTCATGCTAGTACTATTTCCAGCACCTTTGATGCCCCATCTATAAGTACCCAAACTTAAAGCAATTTTAGTCATGAAAGTGGCCCACAATTTCAATTCCGGTGTGCTCATTAGGGTTCAGTGGCCGATCAAGCCTCACCTTAATAAATTAATCTTAACATGTTGTATCAGACCTCGACGCAACAACAAATTTATGGGGTACCATCTGAAAACTAGCTCCACAATTTATAATGAACACACGCGGAGGATAAATCCAAAGCTTCCGTGATTGGGGTCCTAAATCAAACATACCAAACTACTGTAACTGTCGGATTCCTGCTCTCAACCAAAAAGGTGATATTTTGTGGTGGTCCGAGTGGTCCTAATTAGTGTGGATGGCAAAGCTAGTGGGCTAGAACTATGTGGGTGGAATCCAACAAAACAAATATTACCTGAATTTTGTAGTTGGGCAAAACTCGAAATTTGAATGGGTGGAGGATTTTTTCGGTAACCTTGCCCCACCATGGGCGCCATCAGATGGGAGGGGTGGTCAAATCTATTATGGCACTGCGGAGTCCAGAAATATTTTCTTCCTACCCTTTTCTGTGGGTGAATTGGACGGTGCAATGTTTAAATCCACCAACACTACTCCTGGCAAAGATGGCTGTACCTGCGTGGTGCTGAATCGACTCCATAATGAGTACAAAAGACCTCTTCCCGCACCATTTAACCGATTCTGAGAGTCAGGAGTATTCCCTTCTTCCTGCTCGGAATTTATTATTGTCCCATCCTGAAACCTGGTAAGGCAACCTCTTCAACCGAATTCATATAGGCTTATAGCATTAGCACCCTCGAAGTTACTTCCTTCATCCTCAGTATGGGTTCCGAATGGGACGGTCGTCAACGGATGCTGTAAGCCGTTTGGTTACAGTTATTCAAAACAGTTTCACTTGTAATTACAACCACTCTCGCACTGTTTCTTGATATCTCCTCTACTTACGATGACGTTTAGATCCCTAAGCTATGCGAAAACTAATAGCTTTTGGGTTACCCTGGCAGGCGGCTACTAACATCGCCAAGATGATAGGTGAAAGAGAGCATCAGAACACGAGAGACTGTAACTGGCCCCCGTAAAGTGTTTAAGGGCTTGCTACAGGGCAGCACCTTAAGTTCTATGCTATACGCTGTTTATGTATCCGGAACTGAACATGTTATGCCTCAGCAAGTGAAAATACTCCAGAATGCACCTGCATCTCACACTGTGACTTTGAAATAGGTATCGAGACACTCAATTTAGCCCTACAATCGTTGCTTACCTTCTTTTGTGATCTTGGGCTGACAATCTCACCGGCTAAGTCCGTCATGTGTTTCACCCGCAGATGCAACCTTCCACTGGGAGATGAAGTCAATCTGGGAGGATTGGTGTTCCCTTCTTGGGTTGGAGGAATGTAAAATTTCTCGGGTTCACATAACACACATGTTGAATTGGAACAAGCATATCGAGGAAATAGCCACAAAAGCAGATAATTATCTTAATGTCCTTCGCTCATTTACTTCAGCAAAATGAGGAACAGATCCTCAGACGCCATTGCTGTTCTACGTAAGTGCAACTCGCAGCATCATTGATTATGGATCAATATTTTATGCATCTGCTGCTAAAACGAAGCTTCAGGCCCGTGATCGACAGCAGCACCAAGCCCTCAGACTTTCAACTGGAGCTCGTATGTCAATCCCATAAATGTTCTACTCGCAGAAACAGGCGAATCTCCTCTCTTTCTCAGACTACAAATTTTATCTGATCGTTACCTGGTTTCACTGTTCTGTCGAAATTCCAGTCATTTCAGTGATGTCGCCAAATTCGCAACTGACTCCTTAACGACCCAGTTTTGGATCAAGAAAAATTGGCCTATCATATGTGAGCTTCGTTCGGTTGGGGAATGAATTACAATGGATTTCTAGGTTTAACATTCCTGCAATTTTCTCTCTCAAGTATGAGTTGCTGATGAATATTCCTAAGGTACTAACTATTCCTACCGGCAAGAATTTACAATTCAAGTTCCTCCTCCAATTCTATGGATGCATATCTAGCCCAGCACTTGCCAGGTGGCACCTACATTTATACGGACGGTTCTGCAGTATCGAATTGCGTTGGCTGTGGCATTTATGATTCCACTAACGGTATTGCTCGCAGTTTCCGACTATGGAACTTCGCGACTGTCTACACCGCTGAACCTTATGCAGTGATGGAAGCCCTGAGGTACGCAAACGACCTGGAAAGTGCCTGCTCAAATTTTCCTGTTTGAAATAACCGACTTTTACTTTTCAATTTCCTTTTTACTGAAAACCCGTTTTTAAATTGGAAAAACACCATCCTGTTGGCATTGGTAGTATAATGCAAAGTAATAAATTACCTCTGAACATTTTTTCGTCAATATTACAGGTAGGTACCTACAATTTTTATTTATAAAATCAGAGGTTGGGAAAAAATTCGGGGAAAAAGTCAAATAGCGCCCTGAGGTTCTACAAATTCTGATCTTGCTGTGGCAATATTCCACCCTATCTGAATGTGCGATGCGTAAAATCCAGGGAAGTAGGATTTAATAAGTGAATTAAATGACGTGAGTTTCATTAGCATCCTCGGAGAAGTAATATCTCTGGACTTCGGTACCCATCAAAAGCACGATTGATCTGTAAATATCACATATCCTATCAAAACCATCTTAATCAGCGGAGGTCGAAATAAAACAGGGAAGGTGTGTTACATAATCAAGATACTGTGGGAGTGTCAAACATGTTGTTCACAAGGATTGAACGAGTCAATAGTTGCATGTTTTTGTTGAGAGATGCATAATATGTACTGAGCAATTTGTGGACTTGAGTGAACCCCGATAGACGAGATACCACCCCCTCCTACTCCTGCACTATTAAGTGGATAAATTTGAAATAATGGCGGCCCCAAGCGGGAGATTCGTGTTTCGTAAATACCTGACCTTTATCGGGTAGTTACCTGATTTATGAATCATTATGAATCATACAAGTTACAGTAGATACACCAATTTTGCAGAAGTATGAAGTCAAAATTGGCATTTCAAATCGGAAAGTAGGTAATTTACAAGACCTTCAATTTAATATTTTCACTTTTCTAATGAATACATTTTTTTTTTCTTGGGACGCCACTCGGAACCTAAAAGGGTTCCGAAGGTGGTGGTGCGGACCATCTTAAGCCTATAGAAAAATAACTATATAGGTACAAATCCAAAATAATTTCCCATTTACAAAATATTTTTCTTTTCATTCAAGTCGTCAGCCTTGAATTTAGAACATCTTTTTATTTCTTATAGGGTTTTCTTATTCACCTCAGCTACAGCAAACGCCAATTCAGTACGAGAGGACTTTTGGAACTTCCGTTGATTATTCCATCCATATCAGTTTTTATTTCATTGACACAGAATGAAAGCGACATTTAAATGGCCAAACTCACATCGATATTTCCTTAAATATCATTGATTTTTTCCTTTATTGCATCACTCATTTAACAGTCTTGTATCTGTGTTTATTTAGTTCATTCTTCAGCCTAGATGGCATTTGAACGAGGAAATTTTTCGAGGTGAGGTCATCAGCTCTCAGTTTTTGACTTCGATAAGACTATATTGACAAAGGTATTTGGTGGATTTTAATCTGAATTCGTACACTCAGAGCATGTCCAAGATACCCTCGCATCCTTTTTCGTGAGTCTAAACTTTGCCTCGCGGATGCCAGCGAAGCCGAAGGGAATATTTGTCGCCGACTGCGTAAGAAAAAGAAATCATCGGCGATCGGCGATTGCCTACAGTTCGTAGTGACACAATAACTAACATAATACGATAAGAGATGAAAGAAAGTCTAATCTAATCAATGATAACGACGTGGCGCTTGCATAGTTCACACGTGCCTTCCTCGCTCGATGAATCAGTCAGCGCGAATGGGAGCCAAGTAATGCGTGTAACTACAGGTGGTAAATTACTATGATCTGGTCCTCTCACCGAATCGAAAATCCTTCGCGTTTTAGACTTAGATAGGAAGCACAGAATCGGTCACCTGCCAGGACAACTACACGTTGACACAATCATGTTGACGTATTTAACAGGTGTTATGGGAACTACTATTTACTATCTGCACGGAGGAGCCGACACCCCATATGAGAAAACAACAGAGAGAGGTAACACTGAGGCAGTGGCAGCTTGAGTGGGAATCAGATAGCAGGGGAGCGTGGACCCACGAGCTCATTCCGGAGGTGCGCACATTGCTGGACAGGAAGCACGGAGAGGTGGATTTCTACATTACAGTGTTCCTGTCAGACCATGGATATTTTCGGGCTTACCTTTACAAGAGGCAGACAGCAAATACCGCCAAGTGCCAGTGCACCGTATGACGACGCTCAACATACGTTTTTCCATTGCCCCAGATGGATAAGAGAAAGGGTGGTGCTGGGAGAAGAGGCGGGTGAAATCACATCAAACAGCGTGATTGAGAAGATGATCTCTAGCCAGGAAACTTGGGATAGGATTACGCTCTACATAGTCCGGAATCCTCAAGTCAATAAAGCTGGACGATCCATTCCTCAGGTGAAGAAAACTCGGAGGCCGGAAGAAGGCATGACATCGCCCAGTGATTGACCCCTTCCCGAAGTAATGCTGAACAAGTGATTCCGGGGTGCATTAGGTCAAGGATAAGGGTTAGTGGGTGAAACCCCACACTGCTGAGGAGTACTCACTCTCCAAAGCGATACTGTTTTTCAAGGTTTTCCCACTGTTTCCCTCGCAAAAACAAAAAGAAAAAAAGAAATTCACATTGTGTGTTGAAAATCAACAAGTTGAATAGTAAGAAGAAATACCTAGTAAGAATATAGGTAGTAAGAAGAAAAATGTAATTTCATCCATAAAATCTAATGAAACATTGCGAACACGTATAAAACATATTTGAGACACACAATGAAAGAAGGTGACACCAACAGAGAACATATAAACTAAATTAGCAACACAGTTGGCAACTGACTGAAACGGAATAGACATAAATGATGATCTACTAAGTATCTCCTACCACCTACATTCGAAAACTTCAGAATTGCCCACACAACACCCAAACAGCAACCCAACAACAACCCCCACCACAGCAACTGAAAATAAACATAATGGCACAAGGCTTCTCAGCAGTTCAACATTCAACATTCAACATTTTAAACATTTTCAACATTTATTTTTTTTTCTCTTCAACATTTTCTCATACGCTGTTTCTCCCGTGCATTCATGGAAGAAACAAAATATTACATAACAAACACAAACCGTTCCACAATAACTGTCCACCGAAAAAGCAGTACAACAAATACACCCAATTCTGCAACAAAATTATGCTTTTAACACGAGGTTCGTTATCTAAAATCAAGTAAGCACATATTTTAATCACATTAATTACAATAAGTAGTAAGTAGATCGAGCTGTATCAATAGAGCATTGCTTTCACAGAGACCCAGGTAAGTACTTGTCGGTCAAGGGTGGGGGGGGGGGGCACACAAAGTCTTGCTGTTATAAAATAAGTGCGTAATGCTTTCTCTCTTTTCATTCATTTGTACATACCATGAAGGTATTAAGGAGCGGTCAGTTCATCGCATATCCAATAATTAGATAAATAAATGCGCTTCAACAAAGTATCTACATAGTTTTGCATAAATCTAAAGTGCATAAACATTATGCCATAATTTTTCTCGTAAAATATAGTGTCATAGATTTAAAGCTCCATACTTAGGAAGAAGTATACTTAAGTCATGCTTAATCATGCACAAAGTAGGTATAAAAAATGGAGCTACAACAGTCCCAAAAACGCTGCAAAGTCCTTGTCACATGGGTTTATTATTCTATTGTACATACCTACAGAAATGTTGGCTGTTTATTTATTGTTTCTTACACGTGAAATAATTCGAATAGCTATTTCCGATGGTAATTTTGGCCCCCAAAACACGGATCAGGTAGGCTCTTTTTTCCCCCTTCAAATTATCTGTGATCATTGGTAGTGCGTGCCATTTAATCGTCTTGATCCTTGGTCATTATACAAACTGATTGTGATTTCAGACGATTTCCAAGGTTTTTGACTCACGAAAAATCAATTTTGGGAGCTGAACATTATTTGGTAGAACCTCAATTTCCACTCTTTGGTCAAAATCGACTTCATGTTCGGTCTTCTCGTCCCGAAAACATGGAATACGGTACCTCAAAAGCTCATGTCACTAACATGTTACTAAAACGCAAAAAGTACCTAATTTTACACACATTTTCACTCATAACACCCCTGGGTATATTCCGATCGGGCTGCAAAGTTTCGGGACACAACTAGGGCCCAAATGGAGCATGTGTGCGAAAGAACGAATTTTTTAGACCAAAAATGAAGCCTGTACACTTGATACGGCGTACGGCGGATGGCGTACGGCGTACGGCGGACGGACATTGCATTTTTGGAATCTACGCACCTTGAAACGGAAAAGAAAAAATTTTGAGGGGGTGTTATAAAAATTTTTTGCTGAGCGAATACATAGGTGTATTATTCACAGAATAATAAACCAAAAGCCAACTGGAGTTGCTCCGAATTAATTTTTCTTCATATTATTTTTCTTCTTCTTTTCAGTTTGCGATTGGGCTCCGATATTGGTTTCATATTTTCTGCATAGGTATTTCATTAAAAATGCATATTTTTTATAAATCAAAATTTCCCCATGATTGTAGTTTCCTTCGTCACGGGCTTAGTAAGGAAATTTGCTTCTTCCTGAGCTCTTGCATTTTCTTATATTCTTTAGACACCTTGTACTTCTTTGCTACGAAAAATCGCATTCTGCTGGTGACATTCCTTTCAGGTGTATCCTCATTCAGCTTAGGTACCTACAGTTTTAATTTAACCTTGTTTCACAAACCCGATTTTTTTTTTTTTTTTTTTGCTTCTGTAATATCTTGAGAAGACGGAAAGAATCCACGAGAATTCGAATAGTTTGCTTCACCTGTTCTACCTCATCGTGTTCCATATTAAGCTAGATCAAGCCGGCGTTCCTATAATTATTGTTCTCGGCTACTCGAACACCATGCTGCACTTTCTCAAATCTATACTTCGGATCACAGAATTTATCAGCATTTGTTTCCAATGATTTTCGAATGCTCTCTTTCAATGCGCCAAGTTGCGATTTAAGCTCTTTCTCATGCTCTTTCGGCCTTGTCGCTGAGATTATCTGTTCTAAATCCATTGAGGCAACGATCAACTGCGGCAAGGATAGGTACAAGACAAAACTGACAGAACGGCAAGAATCAATTCACCTCAAAGAAACGGGTCTCGGAACTTATGCAAACGTAGCGGTAGCGGTCCGGTTACAAGGCCAAGTAGGGTCGTCTTACTTCAGGAAGATAATCTTCAAAATTTGATGGTTGAAAAAGATACTTCAATACGGTACACCAATAAATCGTTCAGAAACCACGATGTAGGCAAACAGTTAAATACCTACATGTGTTTTTACCAACAAAACCTTCACTACACGCGGACATGTGCTATTTCACCCGTAAGAAGTAACTCATAGTAGATAGACTACGTTTTATCACATTTAAAGTGTAGTATAGTTAGTATTAGAAAAATGCTGTTTTTAAATTTCCCACTTCAAATAGTTGGCTGTTCAACGGTGGACTCCCTGTGAATTATTATTATTTTGTATTTATTTATACATAGTAGTTATTCGGCTTAATTATACGAATAGGCGCTTCATTCGCACAACATAAAATCCCTAGTTTTAAGGGCGCCTATGATGTATGCAAACAGGTTCATCATTTTCCTACGGGGTGAGTGTCGGTCAGTTATTATGTTCATCAATGCAGGTTGACCGGTAGACTTCGTGAATAGGACGTATGAGAAGGAAATGGTGAAGGGTTTCTCTTTTCAGATTGCACAAAGGGCAAGTCTCCCTGATTCCTGGCATACTTTTTGCCCCTGTGGAGGAAAATAATTTATTACCCTAGAATCTATACCGTGAAATGAGCCTGATCTTGACTACACGGGTGGAAAGTTTCAGGTATGCCTCAACGACGTCGTTAAATATTTAAAACTTGTGTGTTGCTGAGTACCATGAGGTTATACAACGTTGGACATATTCCAGAACACAACTTACTATTGAAATAGAAAGTTGTATATCAACACCTAGTACCTACAGAATTCATTGCTTGTTCAATTGAAAACCGGTCTTGGTCTAACCACAGATGCTTCTCCCTTGCGTGGCCAACTAGGGCCTGAGCAGTGAGGTCTTCCCCATTTTGAGAGTATTTTCCCTCCAATTTATCTATATAACTAAATTTACAGGTGATTTTCGTGGTGTCTGTCTGTTTGTCTTTCAATCACGCCAAAACGGCTCAATGGATCGAACCCATCTCGCGTATTTGAACGTTTCTATGACCAGGGAAGGACATAAGGAGGTTTACTTCCGGATCCGTTGGATAGGGGTGGGGGTTTATAGGGAAGCCGAAACATAAAAAAATTAAATTCTCGAAAACGGCTCAATAGATCGAACCCATCTCGCGTATTTAGATGTTTCAGTGATCGGGGAAGGACATAGGGGGATTCACTCCCGGATCTGATGAATAGGGGTGGGGGTTTATAGGGAAGCCGAAACATAAAAAAATTAAATTCTCGAAAACAGCTCAATGGATCCGAACCCATCTCGGGTATTTAAATGTGTCTATGACCACGGAAGGACATAAGGAGGTTTACTTCCCGATCCGATGGATAGGGGTGGGTAACAAAGTCAGATGGACCCACCCCGAGTTCTACCCGTCAGCGACGGGCACAACAGCTAGTTGGTACTAATTTCATTACCATAGTTGGCAGCCTTGTGGAGCCTTTCTCCACTCTCAACATGTAGTTTTGCGTGCTACGAGGAAGGGACAGAAGTGATTTAAAAAGTTAGCAAGCACAACCTCGATTTGGTCCAAGTACATATCTCATACGTAAGTGCCCTACATGACCCGTTGCTTTGAAAATTTTTATTCTGTTTTGAACATTACATTGTACAGGAAATGAATATTCATTTCATTTCGTTGCTCGAGGTTAAACCTATATAGATGAAATTCAGCTGCAAGATGATTCGAAGAATGTCTGCCATTCCTTAGAGATAACCAGCTGGCTGAGATGTGCCGCCTACAGGTGTTGAAAAGCCAGAGTTCGGAGGAACGAGATATAATGATTCCCATATCGCTGAGCCGTCAAGCGAAGGGGGCCCTTGATGATTTCCCGTCATGTTTGGTGTTTAGCTCGTGCCTTCACTTATCACCCGACCGGCTGCCTCAGCGCAACTGAGGAACGCAGGGGTAATGCGACGCTGCCTATCAGTGACGCAGTGTATTCAGAAATCAGACAGTCGAGCTAACTCCCGAGAGGTGACTGGGCATCGATTTTCAAGTTCCAGTGACACTTTTGATACTGACCCTCTCTCCTGTCTATCGAAGTGCACGTCTCTCATTCGGAGAGTGTTACTACTTGGTCTCTGAATCCTAGGGACATGAAATAATGAAATATTCGAATATTATTTTTCTCACTGTACTCATAAAGTCAAGGAGTGTCACATAGCGTTCTCGTAGCCATTATGAGATCACAATGTCTTTTTGCGTACCTGCGAATGAAAATACGATTCCAATCTAGGTGAAATGTAACCATACCAATGAAATGTATCTAGATATAACCAATAATGTATACCGAGTGATCCTTGAAAATTTCATCAGAACCAACAGTTTAGAACAACTGAAGTTATGCGTGTGAAAAAGGTGCCAAATTTGCGAATGTGAAGACGAAAGTTAGCGAAAGTACAATTTTGGTTAGATAGTGTGCGACGATGTAAGTAATCAGCACCTGATTTCAGCTCATTACGACCACTTTTTGGGATACTTTTGCGCGATTTCGGGATTTGCGGACCAAATACAGACAGGGAACCTTTTTTCACTAAGGTTCAAATGTTGATAGGAAGACTAATGTTGATTCAAGAGGAAGACAAAGTTTTTCCGAAATAGTGATTTTTATTTCCTTGAAATACCTAATTTCAATTGGTACTTAAATGCATAGTTCCTGGTGTATTCCAGCTCAGACGCTCTTCTTGCATCCGCAGACAATATTAAATGCAGATAGATTTTTATAACTAGTTAATAAGAAACGATCTGCGGATCAAGCCTTGCCAACCTTCAAGATTTCTGCTTCATACTAGGTACCATTGTTTTGTATCGGACGTTTCGAGGAAAACACACGTATGCAAATGCGCGATGCCCGATTTAGGTAGTATTAATAGATAAACATCTGGGGAAAAAACCGAACATACCCTCGAAATATCAGCTCTTTATGGCCATCTTTTCCTATGGGTATAAGCGAGAATAATAGTCCAGTCAAATTAGACAAATCGAGTGAAATAAATCCCGGAGTTTTGAAAATTGGTATACAGTAGGTTCATGGTAGGTAACCCAAGAATAAAGGGAACAAAAAGTCCTGGGGCGAGGGAGGTGAGCTCGAGTAGAGCGGTGGGGGGGGGTGGGGGGCTCTAAATGGGACTGTTATCAGTTTTTTGCTTATATCTCGGAAACTGTTGCTCGTTGCGAAAAATTCCATCCACAAAGTGCTTTTTTTCCTAGAACCAATCGTTTAGGAACTATAATGAGCCTCGGCTAAATACAAACACGAGTTTTTGGCGCACCAACATTGAACATCCTTAATGTTGAACCCTGAAATGTATAATCTCTCGCCATGACACCCAAAATTAGTTGTTTTTATTTTATTTGTTATTTGAGTGTCGTTGATGGCGCCGAGGCGCTATTTTTTGGAGCGCGGGCGCGCCATAATTCAATAAATGGATGTTTAGGGTCTGACGAGCAGCACCTTCGGCAACATACATTTACTTCAGTCACATTACAGTAGGAGAAAAATGAGAAGAAGCGATGTGTGGCTTTCAGCAAGAATGGGCAATTTTCGTGTATTACTAACCGAATTTGTTGGCCAAATTCTGTTCAGTAACGGAAATTACAACTTATTGACCACATAATGAGGTGTTTATGTCGGAAAGTCTAGGCAGAAAACGAGTGTGAAATTTGAATTTCTGAGTTCACACTGGAAATGATGTATCAGGTAAATCGCCAAGTAGAGCAACTCAAATCCCGCTTAGAGCGCTAGCGCATTACTTTAATCGATGTACAGAACCGCAATAGATGGATGGATGGGACTGAAAATTTATAAATAAATTTTTAAAAACATGCCCTCAAAATCAAACAGAGAGGAGGTTCACGAAAACTCACAGCAAAGGTTCTTAAAGGTTGTCCGGAAGGTTTGCCATTTCTAATGCCAGCCAATCATATGTCAATAGACCTCATACGTCATTTCTTGCCGCATTTTTACCTTCAATCACCCTCATTTTAAAATATCGCTTATTTTTGAAAACGGGCTTCAAACTACCATTTTTCGAAGAGCTCTGAATATTTTTTTCAAAAAAAAAAAAAAAGTTTGACGAAAATTCTCGATTTGTTGTTTTACCAGAGGTTTTTCAGACTGCTATAGCTTTTGACCGGCTGAAATAAAATATTAAATAATTAAACCATTTTAAAGGTAATTTAATCTTCTACAACTTCTTGAGGTAGAGTTTGACTAGGTATAAAACGGAGGCTGGGCCGCTAGAACGCAAAGTTTGTCAAAAAACGTGCGATAATATACATTTAAAAAAAGCATTTTTGAAGGCAAATATCTCGAAGTGTACCTATCAGAGACGGGAAAAACTGGATAACCCTACCTTGTAGGCACTTTATCTTTCATTTGAAGGGCTACTTCTGGTGCTACGCCCAACCGTAGCCGAGCTATGAGCGAAAACCCAAAACAACAAAACAGCTCGAGCCCCCCCGCCCCCCTCCACTAAGCTCAACTCGTAGGATCGATGACTTTTAGCGTGTTCATCCTCTGATCACTCTGAACACGTTTCTGTACTCAAAAATTCTGACGTCCTCTACGTCGTCTATTTACATCCTCTTTTTTGGCGTTCGTTGACCGCACTATGTTTATGTGGCATTGGACAGAGCATTGTAAATGAAAGTGGGCGACAGTTGATCGATTTTTTGCCGATGTAGAAAACGCCTAAGCCACCAACTTCAAAAAGTCGCTCATAAGGCCATACTGCATGACGGGAACTTCAATTTGAAACTTGCTTTCACCGACCGCAATCCGAATCACTGGTCGTACTCTCTTTGAATGACCATCTCCATGATCTCCGTATGATCACGACGGAAATAGCTCATTGCCGACGCACAAGGTTCGCCATGTGTCGGTACATTTTTCCCTGGCAATCGTATCTAACGGTTTATTCCCGAATAGTAGAGACCGAAATTTTCAGTATCTGAGCCCCCCCCCCCCCCCCCCCAGTCCCATCGCGAATTTCAAATCCGAGAATGTTCTGTGTATTGCAAGAGATAAGTCTGGTCGTCTTAATGAGCGAATTCAACGTGTGGTTTGCAACGTTTTACTCGTATTTCAACTTACTCAGTGTAATATGTTATGCATTCGTTTTCCAATGTGCAGCTTATTCTGGGCGTAGTCCAGGTCTGGTACCGTCTAGAATGTAGGTCATAGCCAGTTGGGGTAACCATCACAATCGTGCGGTTCAGAATGCAAGAATGGCCGCACGATATGCTTAGCATGATGGTGTTGATTCAAAGGCGAAATAAACCATTTATCCGTCCTGTGGTTTTGCCGGCTCATATAAGCTAGAATTCCCCTTGAGCGGCTGGTTCACAGACCCGAGTGTAGTCCAGTATATTCTTCAGAAAGGGAACCATGATTTACATACCATTAAAATCTTTATGGTTACGGATTATGTTGCATACAATGACTTAAAAACTCCAAAAATCAATCCAGACAACCGGGTGCCTCAAGGATGGTGGGGACGCCGAATCCTGTAACCACCCGTTTTTTGCCTATTGGCATTTTCCAAGAAGAGTAGGAAGTATATTGTCGTGAGTCCCTCCCGGAACTCCAACTCACTAGAATTAAGTTCTCACCAAAAACAACCTGTTAAAATAAGGCTCTGGGAATAAACGGTAAGAGTGGGGCAACCGACGCAGGATCCAGCTCAACCTGAAACCCCACCACCAGGGTGGGGACTTCAGTGTCTATATAACCCCGGATCCTGCGCCATTTTCGCCATTCTACGTCTCCTCTAGCTGCTGGCTACTCTCTCTCTCTCTCCTCAAACCTCCTCTCTTAAAACTATCTTCTCAAATGCTCTCCTAGTAAATTCACACACACAGTAAATTCACACTCACCCATTTCATCAGAGTTAGGTGGAGGTCTCGCCCTTAACCAACCCTGATGAAACACACTACACGCTCGGTGGAGGTCCGCCCTTAACCGCACACACTTTCTACACAAATTTACCATTAAATTCACACACACACATTTCATCAGGATCAGGTGGAGGTCTCGCCCTTAACCGATCCGGATGACATACACTACACGCTCGGTGGAGGTCCGCCCTTAACCGCACACACACACACACCTAAACTCCACGCACCTCATGCATTTAAATCTAAACTAACTTCAACCTTTTCAACACACGTTCGGTGGAGGTTCGCCCTTAACCGCAAACACACCTAAAAATCACACACACCAATTTTGCCTTAAATTCACTCCTGTCCTATATCCAACTACCTCCACCTCTCATGGTGAATTTTACATCAACCTAAATTCACCATAGTGGTAACCACCTTCTCATCATGGAGTCTTCAGAAAATCTCTCGCCCCCCCTCTTGACGTTCCCGTCCACCCTGCCGGCCGCTGGGACACCGCCCGCCGACGTCATGACCGCCGCGTCCGCACTCCCCACCTCCCTTCCGCCCTTCTACACGCATGACCCCGCCCTCTGGTTTTTTCAAGTGGACGCCGCCTTCTCCGCCGCCGTAGTTCGCTGCCAGCGGGTCCGATACTCCAGGGTCATTTCACAGCTCCCCTATGATGTCCTCCTACAAGCGTCAGACATTTCCTCCGACAGCGCCACCGCCTACGACGACCTCCGCAATCGGCTTATCTCCCTCTACCAACCATCAAAATTCGCCCGCATCGCAGCGCTGGCGCAGCCCCAACACCTCGGCGATCTAAAACCGTCCCACCTATTCCGCCGCTTGCGCCACCAGCTCCACGACGTACTGACGTCCGACGTCACCCGCACCTTCTGGCTCCAGGCACTTCCCGCCTCCGTCCAGATCGCCCTAGCGAGCCATCTCGACGCCGCCGACGACGACCTCCTCCGCCTGGCCGACACCATTCACGACCTCGCCTCGGCCGCTACGATAGACGAGCTACGCCATTCCACCCCTCGCCCACCTTCCACCGATCAGCCACCCTGCGCCTTCAACAAGCCGCCGGGAAACGACGCAGCCCGTCGGTAAATCCGGCGGGCCCCCCTCCACGTACCCTCGGGGGGGACCACACACTTTCCCCCCCCGCCGCCATCGCCTCCACTGCAACGTACGGTGACGCCGTCCGCACGATCCGGACGACGCCATCTTCCCGACACACCGACAGCCGCTTCAACGCCGCCGCCGACGCATCTGACGCATCCGCACCGCAACCCACCTCTCGACGCTTCCGCCCCGCCTCGACGCATCCACGACGCAACCTCCGCAACACCCACACCCTCCGCACCTACAACACCTCTCCGCACCTGCGACAAGCCTGCCCCTTCCTATGTTGACGCCGTCTGCATGCAACGGACGACGCTGCCTGCAACACACCCCGATGGCTCCTTCCCCGGCGCCGCCGACGCCGTCCGCACGCCCCGGAGGACGCCGCCTTCATGGCTAACCGGCGGCTGCTCCTCCGCCGCCGCCGATGCCGTCCACATAACCCGGACGACGCCAACCCCCGCAACTCCCGCAAACGAAGCAACCGCACTGCCTCGCCGCAACCACAACGCCTCCGCTGCAACCCCCGCAACCAACGCTGACGCCGTCCGCACGATCCGGACGACGCCTACCCAACGCTCCGCAACCGCCGCAGCGACCCCCGCCGCAGCCGCAACCTCCGCACACCCTACAGCCGCACCCTCCGCAACCAACGCCGACGCCGTCCGCACGACACGGACAACGCCTACCCAACGCTCCGCAACCGCCGCAGCGACATCCGCCGCAGCCGCAACCTCCACACACCCTACACCCGCAACCTCCGCAACCAACGCTGACGCCGTCCGCACGATCCGGACAACGCCTACCCAACGCTCCGCAACCGCCGCAGCGACTCCCGCCGCAGCCGCAACCTCCGCACACCCTACAGCCGCACCCTCCGCAACCAACACTGACGCCGTCCGCACGATCCGGACGACGCATACCCAACACTCCGCAACCGCCGCAGCGACCCCCGCCGCAGCCGCAACCTCTGCAACCGATGCTGACGCCGCCCGCACGCCCCGGACGACGAAATACCCTACCACCCACCATCCCCGGCACCACGCCGCAACCGCACCCTCCACAGCTGCAACCTCCGCACCCGACGCAGCCGCAACCTCCGCACCCGACGCAGCCGCAACCTCCGCACCCGACGCAGCCGCAACCTCCGCACCCGACGCAGCCACAACCTCCGCAGCCGCAGCCTCCACAACCGACGCAGGCGCAACCTCCGCACTCGTCCCAACCGCACCTAACGCAGCCACGACTACCCGACTCAAATGCCACAACCGGCGCCGCCGCAACGCCTCTACTGCGGCCGCCGCCGACGTCGCCCCCATGACCCGGTCGACGCAGGACTACCACCCCGACGGCCACGCACAACTCAACCACCCCCCCTCCGCAAGCATGTTTCATTCACCATCAACAACCCTACCGCCCCTCCCTACTCCATTCCGATCCCAAGCCTCTCTTCCACCACCGCCGATCCAACATCACCCTCACCGCTCCCCGTCACCTCCTTCTCCCTCACCGGACCCCGACGTCGCCGCAGCTCTCCGCGACGTCCCGGGTACCGGCTCCCAACCGCTCACCCCCTTCACCGCCCCCTTTACAGTGAAGGGGCCCCTCTATCAGTCTTCACCAACGCGAAGACTGTTAGAGGGTGACACCTCTCCTCAATGCTCTCCTCCCCATGTACATTACGCATCACCCTTCTTGTACCCTATCTATAACCTCGCACCCTCTGTACATACCTCACCATACCACTTGTATCCTAGCACGTAAGCATTTCTAGTCTTGAATCGCCTTCAGCCATACCATTGTTCGCCTCCGCCTTCAGCACCTGTAAACCTGCGCCTTCAGCCCCGCTACTGTTCTCACTGCCTTCAGCCCATGTAACCCTGCGCCCTCAGCTCACACAATTTTGTTTTTTTTCGCTCAAACTGGGGGGACCTCTGTCGTGAGTCCCTCCCGGAACTCCAACTCACTAGAATTAAGTTCTCACCAAAAACAACCTGTTAAAATAAGGCTCTGGGAATAAACGGTAAGAGTGGGGCAACCGACACAGGATCCAGCTCAACCTGAAACCCCACCACCAGGGTGGGGACTTCAGTGTCTATATAACCCCGGATCCTGCGCCATTTTCGCCATTCTACGTCTCCTCTAGCTGCTGGCTACTCTCTCTCTCTCCTCAAACCTCCTCTCTTAAAACTATCTTCTCAAATGCTCTCCTAGTAAATTCACACACACAGTAAATTCACACTCACCCATTTCATCAGAGTTAGGTGGAGGTCTCGCCCTTAACCAACCCTGATGAAACACACTACACGCTCGGTGGAGGTCCGCCCTTAACCGCACACACTTTCTACACAAATTTACCATTAAATTCACACACACACACATTTCATCAGGATCAGGTGGAGGTCTCGCCCTTAACCGATCCGGATGACATACACTACACGCTCGGTGGAGGTCCGCCCTTAACCGCACACACACTCACTTAAATTCAACACACACATAAATTTAGTCAGGTATGGTGGAGGTCTCGTACTCAACCAACCTGACGAAATTTACCACACGCTCGGTGGAGGTCCGCCCTTAACCGCACACACACACACACCTAAACTCCACGCACCTCATGCATTTAAATCTAAACTAACTTCAACCTTTTCAACACACGTTCGGTGGAGGTTCGCCCTTAACCGCAAACACACCTAAAAATCACACACACCAATTTTGCCTTAAATTCACTCCTGTCCTATATCCAACTACCTCCACCTCTCATGGTGAATTTTACATCAACCTAAATTCACCATATATATCCTAGCCCATCCAATCAAGGATGTGAGGAAAAAATGAACCTCTCAATTAATTTTCTCATCACCCCAAAGCTATGACGCATCGGATCACAATGTCTAGTAGGTACCTACCTAGTTTGTGTTTTTTTATTTTGTATTTCTTAAATACAGATTTCTCCTTTATAAAAATTAATCTGTTGTGATGGTTCGATTTTTAGGTCAAATTTTATCGGTTGGCAAAAGATGTGCGAATAAAACAGACCTTTATGTAACCAGGCTAGCGAGCACGCGGGCATTGGCCGTATCAACCTTGAAGTGATCAAACGGTCAGGGATGTCAGCCATGATGGTTATCACACGGAGTTGCTTTATGACTGGCAAACCTACGGTCCTCCCAAGTAGCAGAGATTTTCATTCAAGTTGTTAGTATGGCGAGTTTATTGTCATTTTCATTATCATCCGCTTGGCAGTGAGCGGGAGACGGAATATGATTTTACGGACCGAGAGTGATTTTATAAATGAGGAGCTATAACGTCCAGGTTTCCATTGATGATAATAAATTAGGTTGAAAAGATGAATACCCACATATCATAAATCATGACACATGAGCTGAGTAGAAAAAAGCATTGGTCGAGCAATGGCTACAGGAGGCACCCGTCGGGCTGTGTGCTTTTGAAGTGACTCGATCTAGTACCCCCCCCCCCCCCCACCTGTTCCAAAATTTCGTTTTATATGATACACCGGAAAGGCAAAGCAAAATACAACCTCCGCATCACAAATCGCCTCTTCTCCTCACGGCATGAATATAGAAATATCTTGAAATCGTCCACTACTTACCTACTCAGCTAGACCTAAAACTGGGTCTATTACAAGTTGCGTGACTGTGTGTGCGGATTGTCAAAGTTGGATCCAATAGGTAATGCCTATAATTTAAGTGATTTAAAAGCAACTTTTGTTGATTTTTAGCAGTTTTTACTTGGTATTAAAACGGTTATTGACCCACAAAACTCAAGTTTGACCTCTATGACCAATTGAGTTTTTTTTTTTTACATAAATTTCGACATAATCGTTTTCATCTTCAATCCATTATTTTATAACACTTTTAGTGACTTGATATATCATATTTCTCCGATTTTTAGTAATTCTTAACCCAAAGGAATCAAATACCAACTTTCTATGTTTTTTTAAATTGCTCTTCTCCGTTCGTTTAATGTGGCGAACAGTTTAGTGAAATTTGGAATTTTATACTTCGTAGTCAATATCAGTTGTAAATACAGTATTGACTACGAAATATAAAATTCCAAATTTCGCCAAAATGTTTGTAACACTAAACGAACGGAGAAGAGCCATTTTTAAAAATAGAAAGTGGGTCTTTCATTGGTTGTTATAGCGAATTTTCAAAAACGTGGGCTATTTCAATGGATAAAAAAATATAACATTTAAAATGCAAATTATAGAACAGTTATAATAATGTAACTAAGTAGATATGTTTATAGAATATTTATGTGTCACTCTGGTCTCGACTAAGATGTGAAAAATTCCGAATTTTGCTCAAACGTAAAAACTGGCTAACAACAGGATGAGTTTCGCTAAAAATCTGTATACATAAGCTGAAAACCACCAAAAATCTGTATTTAATCACAAATAATAATGAGTACCTACTTAATCGAATTATGATTTTAGCTGGAAAAATACTATTTTTATTTTCAACACTTTTCCCCCAGAAAAGTGGAGCACATTTGAGATTTAGAAAGGTTGAAAACGCTAAAAATTGTTCGAATCACCAGAAACATTATATAGCCATCAAAAAAGGTACAGAACCAAGTGGAACAGGACACAAAACCGATTTTAGCGATCATTGTCACAAACATTTATTTGTTAATTGTTCGTAAAACTCGGTGAAAGTATCTAAAATCATAGAAAGGTGATATTATTTCATCAAAAGCCCTGCACAATGGTGACTCAATACCAAAAGAGAATATTCGTATCGTGAAAAATATTGTTTCTCAACAAACAAACAAAAAAGCTATGTTTGAGCATTTGTGGGTCAAAAATCGCGGAATATCGTGAAAAAAAACCACAGTCATGCAGCATGGCTATAAGAGCGAATTTTCGAAGAAATAACTGATTTTATATAAAATGTGATCTTTGGGATATCCCATTCAAATATGGGCAATCTTAAACTTATTGGGTAATTATAGGTATTCAAGTATGACGCTATTCGGTTAATTCGGTATGCATCAAATATGGGCATACCTACGTAACAAATTTTTTGTTCCATTTTTTGCCGAGTAACACCTCGGTTTTTAGATTTTCCAACGCTGAACACGATGGTGAAGTCAGAATTGCGATATATCATTCCGTTATCAGATTAGAGCAGACGAACCAGGAAGAACATCTCAAGAAATAACCACGTTCCTTCATCTTCAAAGTGCTCTAGTTTGAGAACGGAATAAGATATCGCAATTCTGATTTCACCATCGTGTTCAGCGTACAAAAACCTTTAAAATGAGGTGTCACTTGTCAGACTTTTTCATTTTGGGAATTTATGGGTAATTTTTCCCCCATAAAATTCCCCCTTAGAGTGACCCGATTCTGCCCATCTTCGGACTTAGCCTGTCGATTGCCAAGACAGATTTTTCGTGCAAATTTGAACTTTTTATCTCAATTCTTTCTAGAGTTATCGTCTGGAATGACACATACATATATATATAAATATATAAATATATATATATATATATATATATATATATATATATATATATATATATATATATATATATATAATTTTTGGTGTCTTTCGGCAGTGAATTCAGGATGGTCTGAAACGGATTTTGGTATAAAAATCTTTCGGAAATTCGAGTTTTAAAAATTTTGGACCGAGAACAATAGCTTCCTTTTCTTCGAAAATTCGCTAAAAAAAGGTCGTTGCTGCTCATGAAAATTCGCTCATTCCCAAGACTGTTCGTGTTGGATAACTTCATTCATACAGGATCCATACGGACCGATTTAAAGAAATTATTTTTAGTCATGAAAAATTACAATTTTCCCGGCTAGCTGAAAGAAATACTTTTATTATTTTTGGATCATTTCGGAATGAAAGTGCGTTTTAAAAAGTTTTATTTACGTATTTTTATTTTACTCTTTTATATCTAGTGTTTAGAATATTTTGTAATACATTTTTGTACACGGGAACATCGGAATTTTTATATCAACGCACATATTACAGTTTTACATTATTTAATGCATAATTATTTTTCATGATTGATTCATGTATTATCATCTAAGACAGATGACCATGCTAATTTAATCCATTTAATTGACCTAATTTAATTATCCATTGTTTAATCATCAGAATTTAATCCATTTGATTATTTGAAGTTAATCACTGTTAAAAAGAAAAAACTAACTTCGGTCAATCATTGGGGACAAAAGTGAAGTTAGGTGACAAGGAAGCGTCAGTCTCTGACATCGAATGGAAGCTGCCCTTGCAAAACCAGTGGATTGACTCATGTTCTAGCGACTATAACACGACTTATCAATTAAACTAATATATTCCATGATTTTATCAATGGAAAGGCAGCTGTTATAAATACATGCCATCGGGCGGCCGAGTGGTTTCGCTTGTGTGGGTTGTGAACCTGCTCAATCGCCTCTGTCCATAGCTAAGATCTTTCATCGTTATCGGTTATATTAGCTGCAAACCTCTTTTGTGGAGGGATGTATAACCATACCCACAGTACTTGAGATCTTTCAGTTGTAGCTAGGTAAAAAAAAAACGCATGTCGATAGAAATAACACTCACTTTCCTGGACCAGCTAGAAAAATAATACTCGACCGTCTTTTTGAATTTGCTTCAGATGTTAACTACTCTTAACTGCCTCGCTATCATCATTATCATATCTTTGCGCTATCTCTCCAAGTAAACTCCTCCATTCCCTCCACAACCAAACTATGAACTGTGGGGGTTATGGCGCCAAATTTCACTAGATGTGCATATAGCGTATCTAGCCTGTATTTTCATTTACTCGTAGGTACTGTTATGTCGTAGTATGAGTAGGTTACCTATCAATAGAATTTACTATATCCGGAGTAATGTGATAATAATATGTACTGGAAAGTGAAACTCTTCTCTAGTAATACTGCAATTGAGTCTATTTTAGCAACAAAACGTGATTAATTCAACAAGATTATTTACTACTACATGCTACAGTCTGCAAAAACAAAATCACTTGCAGATTATCACCCCGGCTAACATCTTGGTGGGGAATAGCAGGAAAAAGGCGCTGCATCAGGAAGGAAAATGAATTATTCTCAGCTATTCATCATCCGCTACAACGTCTCGGTCCCCATCACTATCCCGCGCTTACTTAAGTGGAGTACATATTTTATCGCTCAGCAAATTCTGATAATAATGCCGCGACCAGCGGCCAATTAGCCTTCCTTGAGTTATTTTTGCACGAGTGTTAGTCTTGGAACATGTTTGAGCTTCATTTCCATCCGTCAATGTCCATATTAGGTATGTTATGCAGGAGGAGCATGGTCTCCATCAGTGGAAATTACGTTAGTGTTCGGACGTGGTAGGGGATAACTTGTCAAAAAACCTTGAGTGTCTACCTTTCCATGCCCTTGGAGGTTATCGATGCCATCTATCAACCAGCTTTTCTATTACGTCAAATATATTGGTTGTTTGTGGAATAGTAGACTGCGATTTTTATTCCATTTTCGAATTCTACGTGCCATGAACAGCAATGTTGAGGTGGGCTGAATAAATTTTTTCATGATCGATTCCAAAATGTCATTATTGAAAACAGTAGACCAAGAAGTTAAGTATACCAATTTTACATTTACCATACATTTACGAGTATTTTATGTATCGTCACACCTAATGTGATACTGTGTATAGGTAAGTAAGATGTTCTTTGCCGGTAGGTAGGTACCTAGTTTTTGATAGATATCAACGATGTAAGTAGGGGAGAAGAGGTCGAATGGTCCTTCAAAGGCTGCAAGTCTGGGGACTGGTCAGAGAAATAAAAAATTATACTGAGTGTTCTTGCTAATGTAGCTAAACTAGCTACATGAATTTTTTTTTTCTGAAGTAGCGAAAGTAATGTGATCGTTTTGTGAGGAAAACAGTGTTGTTGTATTTTCTTCGCGTTTTCCATTTTATATCTGAATATAAATATCTATACAAATTTGATTCCTTGTCTGTCTATTTGTCTATGCTTCTAGCAAAATGGTCGTGTTGAACTTAAATTTTTACGGTAGGAGGAGGTAGGTCACCAGATAAATTTCACCTAAATTGGACAATGACTGCACATGCGCAACGCAGAATCCTTGCAAAGACGTTTTTGGTTCCAACTGCGAGCCCTTATTTAATATGAATGGTTAGCTGGTCTTACCTACTGCGTACAAAAAAAAAACAAAACCAAGCGGAAGATTGAGTTCTACCTAAATACTCGAAGAAATTGCATACTATGTGTCGTGGTATCCTCCCAGAACCACTAATTATTAGATCTCGCAATAACCGGGGAACGGGGCGGCAGAAGCAGGAGACCCGGAGGACCTGGTGGGGATCCCCACCATCCTCCACCAGTATGGAGGATGGAGGGAGATAGTCCCAGGGACTATAAAAACTCGGCTCCTTCGCCTTCCAACTCATTCTACGCTCTCCTTAAGTAGCTGACTTATCTCTCTCACCTCGCTCCTCCTCTCTCCTTCTCATTAAAGATCCCAGAGTGGTTTATACCTTCTAGCTCGTAACCACTGGGCAAATTTCCATGCTCCATAAAGGATCCCAGAGTGGTGTGTGCCTTCCAGGTCGTAACCACTGGGCATATTCCTCCTAACGTCTCAGTGGTGGACATCCTTTGGGTGTAAACCGGGGGCGTTAGGTCCTCCTGACGCTTCAGTGGTGAACACCTTCTAGGTGTTAACCGGGGGCATCGGGCATGCTACCTCTTCCTACCTCGTCCCTCACCTATGCATCCACCACACTATGTTTCAATTATAGTAGTAGTTTTGAAGCTACGAATTTCTAACAATTTCAAGCCCTACCTACTTTTCACTTCTTTATGAACGGTTTCTAGGATTATTGCCGGCCCGAACGAAGCCCAATCATCATGCCGAATTTCAGAATTGATGTGACTCTCAAGAGGGCAAAATGCTGTCAGACGGACAAATATTTTTTTAGTGGGGGGGGGGGGTATTATTTCTAGGTCGATTCCATTAGTAAAGATAATAGGTGAACCAGAGATCTGGTTGGTAGGCAGTAAGGTACCCCATAAGAGCCGAAAGGTGTAGGTATGGGGGCTCGACATGGAATCTGACGGTAGGTGTCCCTTGCGTAAATATATAATTTCTCATTCGACAGGAAATTGATATTGGAAAATCTGAAACCACTGATAGTTCAAACGGAAACAGAATAGAGCTCGCCAGCAGACCACAATAGGTGTGGCGGGTACGAATCACCTTGGGTGCGAGACGCGATGGGAAGCTTCGAAATCCTGCAGCTTACGGGTATAATCCAAGATGGTACCAACTGTTCCAAGATTTATGTGATGTTTTGCTGCATACCGTTTCCCAAAAGATAAAGATAGCTCTCTCGTATAATTTGACACTTGGGTATCGAATTAAATTCCCCATTTTTGTTTTGATGCACATTATCAATCACATAATAATAATAATAAAAATCGTTTATTATTTTCGAACAAGACTGTTCATAATAATTACAAGAAATACTTTGTGAGCTAACGTGATTCGCTGTTCATCGCTTTTTCGATATCAAGACTGTATGCCACTGTTCCTACACTACCTGCTGGTAGAAAATTTGTATTAATACCAGCACCAGCACTGGTAGAAAAGGTTTCTGGGATAAAATTATGGGACCCATTTCAATTTTTATTCGGAGGTATTAAGATGTATTATTTCCATCAAAGCGTGGTTTGAAAGAAGTTTACTTGATGCCTTTGTCACAACTATTTGACACTGATGTAACACCAGTTATTAATTTTTCATATAAAAGCCATTCATTTAAGAATGTAAGAGCAGTGTTATTTTGCCATTTACAATCCAGTGAAGGTGGTAGAGAGGGTCGTTAGGCCCCAACCTATCCCTGGTGGTTAAATAAAATAAATCATTCATTCATTCTCTGCAATGGAGGACATTGCTTTCAAGATTTTTCGGAAGAATAAAACGAATAAAAATAAGAATAAATTGTAGACGCTACGGAACAAAGTTAAGCAAGTACTTGGGAATGCGAAAGTGATGCACTTTCGGGCGCTTTTCGAATCGTCCCCCCAACAGTTTTGGGGTGTTGTAAGAAGTATTGGGATCGGTCAAGATAGATCTTAAGTTGCATCTAACCCTGCCTCGCTGGATGACCTACATGCTCATTTTTGGAAAATTAAAGCTCCCTCATGCTCACCAGACTAATCGACTCGTACAAAGCAATGGCGATAACATGAATGCATTATTACTTCTATGTACCTGTGATCAGTCTGGAAACTGTAAAAAAGTACTGCTTTTAATCTCCTTGACTTCAATTGTAAATGTTTGTTTTTCAGTTGTTGTTGGAAATATTTGTTGGTTTATTAATCTGTGAATAATACACCTATGTAATCGCTCAGCGAAAAATTTGTATAACACCCCCCTCAAATTTTTTTCTTTTATGTTTCAAGGTGCTTAGATTCGAAAAATGCAATGTCCGTCCGCCGTATCACGTGTACCGGCTTCATTTTCGGTCTAAAAAACGCTGCAAAGTCCTTGTCACATGGGTTTATTAATCTATTATTTTATTGGTATACAGAAATGCTGGCTGTTTATTTATTGTTTCTTTCATGTAAAATAATTGGTATAGCTATTTCTGGTGGTTTCCACAAATTTTGGCCCCCAAAACTTGAATTAGGTACTATGCTCCTTTTTTTTCTCAAAGTAGGTACCTTTGATCATTGATTGTACCATTTAATCGTCTTGATCCACGTGTTGACACTTTTTCTAGTGTTATTATACAAATTGATGGTGATTTCAGACGATTTCGCAGGTTTTTGAATCATAAAAAATCAATTTTGGGAGCTGAACATCTGGTACAACCTCAGTTTTCCCCTCTTTAGTCAAAATCGACTTCATATTCGGTCTTCTCGTCCCCCAAAACATGAAAAACGATACCTCAAAAGCTCATTTTACTAACATGCAAGAAAGCAAAAAGTACCTATTTTTACACACATTTTCACTCATAACACCCCTGGGTATATTCCGATCGGGCTGAAAAGTTTCGGGACACAACTAGGGCCCAAATGGAGCATGTGTGCGAAAGAACGAATTTTTAGACCGAAAATGAAGCCTGTACACGTGATACGGCGGACGGCGGACGGCGTACGGCGGACGGCGGACGGACATTGCATTTTTAGAATCTAAGCACCTTGAAACGGAAAAGAAAAAATTTTGAGGGGGTGTTATAAAATTTTTTGCTGAGCGATTACATAGGTGTATTATTCACAGAATAATAAACCAAAAGTGGTGTTAATATTGAAAATCCACCCCACGAAGGTTCATGATTTTTCCCCCCATTCAGTTAGCAGGAAAGTATTCTCCTATACATTGAGGGTTTTTAAATTTTAAGATTTAACAAACTATTGTTACTAAGGCTAACATCTTCCTATCAATGTATTTCAGCATAGCTTAGCTTCTTATAACAGGGTGCCACACGGGCGTCCACGTAAGTAAGTAAGCCAGTCCACTTCAATCCTGCCCAGTTAGTAGATTCCTTTTAACATCGTACCACAGATTAATGATGTTTGTTTATCTCACGAAAGGGTGTTTTCATTGGTGAACTCCAACTGAATACTGTTTCGTATGGCAATGATATAGGTACCTTCTATGGCAGTTGTAGGAATGTTGTTGAGATCTATGTATATTTTACAAATTGCTTTATGCCATAAAATCACTACTTTGCTGATGCTGATTACTGGATTCGATTTGCGCTTTACACTGTCCCTGGAAGAAGGGTCGTTCAGTATGTGTAATACCTCTATCAATCTATCTATTAACAAGATATTTATATTTCTACGTTGGTATCAATAACAAAGCATAAAGAATAATTTAATAAAAAATTAAGAATTCCCAAGATTGTCGACGTGCTAAATTGTTAAACATTATAACACAACATTCTCATCACAACATTCTCTCGGAAACATGGTTGAGCGATTCGGTAGATTCTAAGGAACTTGGATTTTTGAACTATTCGCTATACAGAGAAGATCGGTCTTCTGCTACCTCTCACAAACGGTTTGGTGGTGGGGTGCTATCGCCGTCCCATCAAGGCTTAAATCATTTCAGTGGAAAACATACTCAGACGACGTTGAACATATTTTTGTTATTATTCCTAGCTGCAAACCTGTATTGGGTTGTGTTTAAATCCCGGATTACTGCCCCTCTAACTACTTCGAGAATTTTAGTAACGAGATTGGAAGTATTAGTCTCTCTTATCCGGGTTTTAATCTGTTTTTAACTGGAGACTACAACTTGCCTGTTCTTTTTTGGGAGAGCACTACCGGTTTACCCCACGAACACTCAATAATGAACGAGAAAACCCGCATCATTTCCAAGCTGATCTACTTATGTAGTTTGAGACAGTTCAGTAACATAAGGAATCCGTCGGGAAATGTGCTAGATCTTTGTTTATCGTATCTTCCGGAGACAGAACTGCGCGAATGTGATACCTTACTAAGGCAGGACGCTCACCACCCGGCATTTGAGTGTTTTTTCTCATGTAATAGCCACTGATGATGCTGTTTTTGCACCTTCAAGATTCAAAGACAACTTCAAAAGAGCCAACTTTGAGGGCATGAATGATTTCTTCCTGGGTCAGGATTGGGAGTTCTGTAATCAGTTTTCATTCTTGCAGGCAGTGGACAAGTTCTATTCTGTGGTTGATATTGCCATTCAGACGTTTGTGCCTATTACGACGGAGAAGAATAGTGCATTCCCAAGATGGTTGAGTGTTGACATGATAACCCTACTGAGGAAAAAGGTGGCCGGCCACCCATAAGAGATTTAAAGGTACAAGAACACCTGAAGATTATGAGGTCTTTTCCCAACTACGTCGTGAATACAAATCATTGAGCAGACGACTTTACGAGCAGTATATTCAGGAGGTGCAGGTCTCAATTAGAACCAATAGTAAAGCATTCTGGAACCACGTTAAGTACAAGAGTGGTTCGTCTGCCCTGCCAGGAATTGTGCACTTAGGTTCGATCACAGCTGAAACTCCCTTGAGGTGGCAGAACTTTTTTGCTGACTTCTTCTCGTCTGTTTATACTTAGCCTTCATCTCGACAGTTCCAGTCTGATGATTTCTCGGGGTCCTCCTTCCCCATGAGTGGTTTTGCTTTGCTGTTTCTGAGGATGTTTTCAGACACAGTCTTCAGTCATTGGACCCGCGGAAGGTACTCAGGCCCAATGGTGTGCCACCGGCCTAATTTAGGAGCTGTGCTGTAAGTATTTCCCTGCGGCAGTCGGTGCTATGTACACATGCTGTTTGTCACTAACCTACTGACATTTCAGCAATACATCATGGACGCCTTTCTGGGTGGCCTCCAGGAGGATGCGGTGTACACTGACTTAGCTAAAGCTTTTGACTGAGTGTCGCATCCCTTAGTGCTCGCCAAACTGGAGCGCTTTGGGTTTTTTAGGTTCCTCCTTGAATGGTTCTCAAGCTACCTGTCTCAGTTTTCGTGTGAAGGATGTATGTAGTATCCTCTCCCTTCAAGGTCCCATCGGGGGTGCCTCAGGGTTCCCATCTCGGTTCTCTGATGATCCTTGTATTTACTGATGACCTTCCAAACATCTTTGGGAATGATCTATTCGGTGATTGGTGACACAGTGAGGCCTTGCAGCATGGCTTATCTGCTTTGGATGCCTGGTGCTTGGCAAATTAACATTCCCTGAATATAAGCAAGTGCCAGGCCTTCACTTTCTGTCGTAGTCTCAACCAATTATTCATGACTGCTCCCTGGAGACACATGTCCTGCCCCGTCCACTGGTGATTTGTGATCTGGGAGTGTTTTTTGGCAGTGATTTGTCTTTTCAGTATCATCTGGATCAGATCACATACACTGCAATGAAGACACTTGTTATAGTGAAGAGATGCTCACGGGATTTCATTGATGTCAGCATCCTGCTGATCCTGTACAATGCACTAGTGCATCCATGTCTGGAGTATGCTAGTGCGGTTTGGGCTCCTCATTATGCAAATGGCAGGTGTACTATTGAGAGAATTCTGGGAAGGTTTTCGCACTTCTTCTCCTTCAAATTTGGAACGCCCCGGTCGGAGTACAGTGCATCCGATTCCATGTGGATTACTGGTTTGGATAAGCGCAGGGTGTTAATAGACATGCTGCTCCTATACAAACTCGCCCTCAATATAATAGATTCTCCCTACTTGCTCGAGGCTCTGAACTTCTTTGTTCCACCCTACCCAACCCGAACGGCGCCGACTTTATACACCCGCACCACCACAACCATCTACCACTTAAACTCTCCATTGACTCGCATACAGAGAGAATTTAATGCCATGAATATCCACTTCTTCGAGACTAGCCTTCCTTCGTTCCGCAGGCGCGTGATTCAAGTTCTACAATGACCTAATACATATATGGTTTATATTGTTGAAATAACCTTATCTCATTTTCGTTCTACTCAAAATTTTTGTTTTCCTTTTCATTTCCTTTGTGTAATATGTAACTGATATTTAGCTTGTTCATTTGTTTTTCATGAGTACCTACTAATTTCTTCTTACTGCTTCCGAGTCTGCGTAGCAGCGGAAGCCTTGTGTTCACTTTCGTGAGCCAAA
Organism: Leptopterna dolabrata; assembly: GCA_954871275.1. Classification (NCBI taxonomy): domain Eukaryota; kingdom Metazoa; phylum Arthropoda; class Insecta; order Hemiptera; family Miridae; genus Leptopterna; species Leptopterna dolabrata. The sequence continues at coordinate 72,353,745 of OX940974.1, read as the reverse complement.
AAATTTTTGTCTTCAGAAATCAAAACTTCCACTTGCATTTTGCGTTTCAAAGCCTACTGAACAAATTTGGTTCCGTGTCTGTCGGTCTGTGGGTCTGTGAGTCTGTGGGTCTGCCTGTCCGCATTTCCTTGTTACAGCCATAACTTCCACGATTTTGAATTGATTCAGCTCACATTTTTAGGGATGGTGCGGATAAGGCCCCTTGAGGTCCCATACAAATTTCAACATGATTGATCCAGCGGTACGCCCTGCGCATGCGCTAACGTTAAATTCAACAAACACGCATAACTTTCACAATTTTGATTCAATTTCGCTCAAATTTTCAAGGGTTGTTTGGACAAGGCCTAGTGAGTTCCAGTATGAATTTCAGCATGATCGGACCCTCGGTGCGCTCTGCGCATGCGCTGGCGTGAAATAGATTCAATTTCCTTGTTACAGCCTTAGTAACCAAAGATTTCACCCAATTTCAATGTAATTCTCAGGGATTAAGCGGGTAGGGCCCATTGAGGTCCCATATAAATTTCAACATGATAGAGCCAGCGTTTCGCCCTGCGCATGCGCTAACGTGAAATTCTTCAAACACGCATAACGTTCGCAATTATGTATAATGGACTTAATGTATTATGGACGTAATGTATTATGGACGTAATGTTATGTAATATGTATATTTCATGTAATGTTATGTAATGTTATGTTATGTAATGTAGGTAATGTTATGTAATATGTATATTTCACGTTATGTAATGTTATGTAATGTAATGTAATGTTATGTTATGTAATGTAATGTAATGTTATGTTATTTTGCTTCCGAGTCTGTTCTATTTTATAATGGGTCACTCTGATTGTGACGAGGAAGCTCCTGTGCCATCACCTTGGCAGTGAATTTTTGTTGTTGTTGTAAACAAGGCACTAGCCCGTGACATACTTAATAAGTAAATAAACATCATCCTCAAAATGGTTATAGTTCTCTAACAATCGATTCTTTTACAACTTCTTAAATGCCTTCAAACTTACGCTTCAATCTCTTTACAATAAATTCCTCATGCTTTTAGTATACTCGTGCAGCATACTGTGTAATATAGGAACCTGGAGAAGCCTGTTGTGAGTCTCATAACCATTAATCCATAACATTTAATTGATTAATCAATTGAATAAGACGGTATTTTGGTTTTTTATGGTTTTGAAAAACATGGTTGCAACTGCCAATTCAATATTTTCAGCTATTTTTAGCCACCCCAGTTTCCGATATACATAGAATGGTGTCACGTGGGCATCCATTCTCAACTTGATACAAATCTTATAATGGCATCCTGTGCTTTTTTTAACAGTCGGATTTGTTCTTTGTTGAGGTCACATAAAGCATCATGGCTTAGCCAGAATTATGCGTGACTAAACGCTGTACCTCTAGCTGAAGCCTAACATTGGATGGGAAGTCAATCGCCCGTCGGCAGAGTTGTTATAGTGAGCCATACACTTGACGGAATTTTCAGTCATGACTTGACCGACTTATGTCCTATAGCTCTTTGTAAGAGCAAAGGGCCTGTTTTGAGCCAAGCACTTCAACTGACCTCAGGACTTCCCAGCCGCCATAGCCTCTGATTCCACTCTTCTGCGCCTTATAGTTGGTGGCTGTCCCTTCTTGCGTGTTCCTTGTGGATTCCAGTTGAAGGCGTGCAACTCCACTGCTTCTTGATTTTTGTGCAGCGTGTTCCCCACTCAACGCCATTTTCTCTTCTTTATCTGGACATCAACTGGGGACTCTTTGACTCCTCTCCAAAGGCCTTGTTTGGGTATAACATTGAGCGAAGATTCAGAAAACTCTCCCGAGGCACCTTTGATAAATACTTGGAGCTTCCGTTTCACCTTTTCTAACTTTACAAATTTCACAACCGTACAGAAGATCCTCAGTTTTGTTTTAATGGTGATCTCTCTTGCTCGCCAAATCGGGTACAGCTGGACGAAAGCAGTAGTGGCCCTGAATCCCTCTCGACTTCCCCTTGTTCACTCTACGCATCACCTATCCATGAAGACCAGGAATACGATAGGTGATATGATACGTCCTCGCTTTACAATTGACGTCACGGCGATAGAGACGGTCAAGGTACCTTGATGCACAACTTGGCATGCAAAGACGCTGTATGCCTCAGTCAACAGCGTTACCATCTTTTGAGGGATGCCGTAGTACTTCCGCAAGCTCTTCCATATCGCGTCACAGTTGAGTATATCAAAGGGGAGCTTGCTTTCAGCATTTAGAGTATACTCCCAGCTCAATTGTTTTACGATGAACTGGTAGTACCTATTATGAAAACCATACGAGAAGATATTATCATCGTTTTGATTTCAGCAACCCATACAATACTTAAAGGATGTCCTTTGAAGCGTTAACCTCTCTGGATGTGCGAGATACCTACTCGATTAGGTACCTCATTCCTCACCAGTCCCAATCAGCTAAATTTTTGACGATTATTTTCAAGATTTCCAGAATGGTAATTGGATTTTCGCAATCATCACCAGGCACCTGTTATGTCACACAGGAACTGCCACTAAACTAAGACAAAATACAACAAACAATTTACCCCTCAATGTATAGGGGAAAACTGCCCTGATATTGCGTTATTACATAAAGCAATTCTGCAAAATATACATAGATCTGAACAACATTCCTAAAACTGCAACATAAGGTACCTATATCATTGCCATACGAAATAGTGTTCAGTTGGAGTTCACCACTGAAAATATTCTTTCGTGAGATAAACAAACAGCATTAATCTGTGGTAGGATGTTAAAAGGAATCCACCAAGTGGGCAGGAGAGCAGTAGACTGGTTTAAATACTTACTTACGTGGACGCCCGTGTGGCTCCCTATTATAAGTAGCCAGGTATGCTGAAATACATTGATGGGAAGATATTAGCCTTAGCAACAATAGTCTTTTAAATCTTAAAATTTAAAAAACCCTCGATGTATAGGAGAATACTTTCCTGCTATCTGAATAGGGGAAACAAATCAGGAACCTACAAGGGGGTGGATTATGTTTTAAAAAAAGGTTTAAAAAACTAATAGAAATCTTTGGGGGCGTGCTCACAACAACTCACCGAAGTTTCATCGCAGTCGGATAGGAACGCATAATGGACAAAAAAAGAAAGAAAGAAAGAATGATTCACTTTTTATAATAGATGTGGCCCAGAAGGTACAGACCTACAAGGTTAACTACATCAACCAACAAATGAAAAACAAAAATAACGAAATTCGTTTCCAATTGAAGTCTAGGAGATTAAACGCATAACTTTTTTACAGTTACCGGACTGATCACAGGTACATAGAAGTAATAATGCATTCATGTTATTGCCATTGCTTTGTACGAGTCGATTAGTCTGGTGAGCATGAGGCAGCTTTAATTTTGCAAAAATGAGCATTTAGGTCATCCAGCGAGACAGCTGTGGGACAGGTTTCGCAGAATATAGGCTGAGCTCGAAAGCTTGGAAATAAACTGAAGCAATGTGGGGCGCCTAGGGTTTTTCCTATACTTTTGATACTGGCTGGTATCGATACTTCCCTTTTGAGTCAGTTGCTTCTCGACCGTTGACGAGTGAGGTGCTAAGTAAACAAACTGCTCACCTATCTCTTTCGAATAGACTCTATCGGAAGTTGTGTCGGTCCCGTGTTTTGTGTTACTGTGGGTACCTAATTTCAAGATTTAAAATGAAGCGTGGTCAGTGTAGAAAGGAGTTTCGGATAGAGATGCTACTGTATGCTCATGCTGCCGTAAGCATGTCTGTGATGAATTTAAATTTATCATCACGGTGGCGTGGTGAGAGGTAAGGAGAGACGTAGGCGGCGGTACTCCACCGATCATCTACGCCTCTGTGAGGAGGTAAAGGTGAGTGAGGGAATTTACCTAGGCGGCGGTAATCCACCGATCATCTAGGTGAGGAGAGGTGCTTGTCTAGGCGGCGGTAGTCCACCGATCATCTAGACAAGAGGAAAAGGTAGGAGGTAAATTCTCAGGCGGCGGTAATCCACCGATCATCTGAGAGGAGGAAGGTAAGAGAGAGAGAAGAGAGAGCTGGTTAGAGGAAGTGTCGAATGAAGCTAAAGCTCCAGGATCCAGGGTTATATAGGAACTGGAGGCCTCTCCCTCCAACTCCCCTGTTGGGAGTTTTGGGGGGGGCCCAGGTTGTGTCCCCTGGATTCTGTTGCCTGTCTCCCCACTCAGATGTTTATTAGCGGAAAGTAACTTTTACATAAGGATATTGGTGAGAGCTTTAAGGTTGCTAGTGGAGTGTTCCCGGGAGGGACTCACGACAGAGGTCCCCCCAGTTCGAACCAATGTTTGAGAAGCTGAAGGCGCAAGGTGACAGGGGCTGAGGGCTGCGGCAAACAAAAGGGGAGCTGAAGGCGCAAGGTGACAGAAGCTGAGGGCTGATGCAAACAATCGGTGTGCTGAAGGCAGAAACGTGATAGGTCGTGACTTAATTCTAGGAGTAACATATAGGGAGCATAGTTAGTAAGTGGTAAGTAGGAGTAGCATAGGAGTACATAGTAAGTAAGCATAGGTAGTAAGTGGTAAGTACATAGTAGGTAGTAACATAGTAGGTAGTAACATAGGAGTAACATAGTAAGTAGGACAAGTGATAAGTAAGATAAGTACAGGTGTAGGTGAATGATATTGACAATGAAGTGAGTTGACATGATTACAATGATGATGGTGAGATAGTAGACTAATATGTACAGGGTTGGTATATACAATGTTGGTATTTACAAGGTTGGTATTTACAAATTTGGGTGGGGTTGACAGGTTGGAACGGGGTGTTGAAGTCCGCCGTTCCCTGGGTGTGGATAGTGTGCAGTGTAATGTAGTGAGTGTGTAATGGTGGTGAGGTGATGGGGTGAGAGAGGCGACTCCCTCTAACGGTCTTCACGTTAGTGAAGACTGATAGAGGGGCCCCTTCACTGCCGGGGCGGTGGTGAAGGGGAAGAGCCGGTGGGAGCCGGTACCCGGGACGTCGCGGAGAGAGGTGGCGACGTTGGGGTCCGGTGGGTGAAATGGAGGCGACGTGTGGCGTTTGTGGTGTGGGGGTGGTCGGGTGAGTGGTGTGGTGCGAAGTGTCGGGGAGGACTGGGGCTGGCTTACATCGGGCGAGGGGTACTGTGTGGGGCTTCCCGTCAATTAACAGGGTAGCCGTGGTGTGTGTGGAGCGGATGACGTGGAAGGGCCCGGCGTAGAGAGGTTGAAATGTTTTGTGGATGCCGGGCTCCTTCAAGTACATGTGAGTGGCTGTGTAAAAACGTGTGGGATAGGTGGTGTCGTTGTGTGGTGTTGTTGTGTGGAGTGGTTCCCTGTTAATTGACGGGGTGGGGTGTGGAGTGAAAATGTCGGCTGGCAAACGTAGAGGGTCTCGAAAAGCGTGTTGTGCGGGACTTGTGTTGTCTGAAGGACGGGCGGAAGTGCGGAGGCTGAGTAATACGTAGGGGAGGGTTTTGGTCCATGAGGGGGATGTGGCTGATGTGGAGATGGCTTGCTTAAGGACCGAGTGCCACCGCTCTATTTTCCCGTTGGATTGGGGGTGATAAGGAGTGGTGCGGATTTTTTGGATCCCGAGGGAACGGAGCAGGTCGGCAAAGTGGGCTGATTCAAACTGCCTCCCCTGATCGACCGTGAGTGTCCGCGGACAGCCGTAGCGGCTGATCCATTGACTGAGGAAGGCCGTGGCGACGGCGTCCGCGGTAATGTGGGCGAGTGGGATACACTCAACCCAATTGGTCGCACGGTCGATCATGGTGAGGCAGTACCTCTTCCCCTCGGAGGGGGGAAGAGGGCCGACCAGATCCAGGTGGACATGTTCCCACGGGAGGGAGTCGGGAATGGGTTGAGGAGGTACATGGGGGTGAGCCGAGACCTTGAATTGCTGGCACTTCTGGCACCCCAGAACCCAGGTACGGATATCTGTGTTCATGTGGGGCCAGAAGTACCGCGTCTTGATCAGATCCCGGCTCGCCCGAATGCCGGGATGATGGAGGGAGTGGTAATGGAGGAACAACTGCCGCCTCAGCTCCGGCGGGACGTAAGGGCGCGGTGAATCGGCCGTTACGTCGCACCAGAGATCGAGGGGAGGCAGTTGTTCCAATTTGGAGGCGGAGATGAGGTTGGAGAGTGCGGGGTCGGAAGTTGGAGTTTGGTGAGTTTTGAGGGTTTGTGGGGTAGGGAAAGGCAGTAACTCCGCCACCGGCGCGGGGGTGGGGCGGGAGAGGGCGTCTGCTACGCAGTTGTCGGCCCCCGGCAAATAACGAATATCGGACGTAAATTGTCCGATAAATTCGAGTTGCTGGAGGCGACGGGGGGAGGCGGATTTACGGTTTTGGAGGAGTGCATGGGTGAGGGGCTTATGATCAGTGATGACAGAGAACTGCCTGCCCTCCACGAAGTCACGGAAGTGTTTGATGGCTTCGTGGATGGCGAGGAGTTCTCTGTCAAAGGTGGAGTAATTTTTTTGTGTTGGGGACAGAGTTTTTGAGAAGAAACCGAGGGGTTGGGGGGTGGCGCCGGTGTGTTGGTGGAGTACTGCCCCGATGGCCCAGTCAGACGCATCGGTGGTGATGGAGAGAGGAGCATGGGGATCGGGATGGGCCAATAGAGCGGCGTCTACTAGGTCCTTTTTGCAATTTTGAAAGGCGGTTGTGAGGGCGGGGGTCCAGGAAATGGGGCGGTTATCGTTTTTTTTGGCTGGTTGTGGGATAGCGTGTATGAGTGGTTGTTGGTGTTGTGCCGCGTGTTTAATGTGTCTACGATAAAAGTTCAACATACCCAGGAAACGGCGAAGTTCTGAGACAGTGCGGGGTTGTGGGAAGTCGGTGAGGGCGTGCACTTTGTCCGGGAGAGGCTTGATCCCGTCGGACGAGACTTGATGGCCGAGGCAGCGGACCGAGGGCTGGGCGAGAACGCATTTTTGAGAGTTGATGGTGAGGCCCTCGGCGGCGAAGATGTCGAGGACTTGTTTGAGGTGTGTTAGATGTTCTTTCGGGTCCCGGGAGGCGATCAATACGTCGTCCAGGAAACAGAACACGAAAGGTAGTCCCCGCAGAATATTATCCATATAACGCTGCCACGTCTGGGCAGCGTTCCGGAGGCCGAAGCCCAGGATTTTTATGTATTCAAAAAGGCCGAAAGGTGTTATGATGGCGGTTTTGGGTACGTCGGGAGGGTATATATGAATGTGGTGGAAGGCTCTGGAGATGTCTAGGGTTGAAAATATGGCTGTGTTGTGGAGGTGTGAAGAGAAGTCTCGGAGATGGGGGACGTTGTAGAGGTCCGGAGTGGTCTTAGCGTTCAGGCGGCGGTAGTCGCCGCAGGGGCGGATATCCCCGTTGGGCTTCTATACAATATGTAACGGTGAAGCCCACGGGGATTTGGAGGGGCGGATAATGCCATCCTTAATGAGATTGTCAAAATGCCTCCGGGCTTGGGACAGCTGGAGGGGGTGGAGGCGGCGTGCTTTGGCGGAGATTGGGGGACCAGAGGTCTCAATGTAGTGTTGAGTTTGGGAGATATGTGCTGAGGGGCGGCGCTGGGGTTTGTATTGGAGGAGGAGGTTTTCGAATTGGGTTGGGGGGCGATCGACCGTGTGGATAAATCCGGGGATTGGCTTCTGGGTGGAGGGGTCGAGCAGGCGCGCGTTACGGACGTCAACCTGGAGGCCGAAATAAGCGAGGAAGTCGGCCCCCAGGATTGCTTTCTCTACGTCCGCCACGGTAAATTCCCACTCGTACGCGAGCCCACTCATGTGGATGGATGAGCGGTACGTCCCGTACGAGGGGATGGTGGTACCGTTGGCGGCGTAGAGGAGTTGCCGGTAACAACGCGCCTGTCGCCGGAGAATGTTGTTTGGAAAAATGGAGAGCGCCGCCCCTGTGTCGACGAGGAACGGGACATTTGTTTTTGTACACTTCAAGAAGAGGCGCTGGTGAGCTGGGGCGGAGTGCGGTAAAATGGCGGAGGCGGTGGGGTCTGGCGGATGGGAGGGGCTTGGGCCGTCCGAGGTGATGGGCGGGTGCGACGGTGGCGGTTGGTCCCCCGCGAAGGAGACACGGGGTGGTCCTTTGCCGTTCCGGAGAGGGGGAACGGTAGTGCTGACTGGGGGGCTGGTCCTCTTGGAGGTGGGTGGGGAGGTGCCGTTCCGGGGAGGGGGAACGGTAGCGGCGGCGTGAGTGGCGGCCGGAAGGGTGGCTGCCCTGGAGGCGGGCGTGGAGGGGCCGTTCCGGGGTGGGGGAACGGTAGTGGCGGCGTGAGTGGCGGCCGGAAGGGTGGCTGCCCTGGAGGCGGGCGTGGAGGGGCCGTTCCGGGGTGGGGGAACGGTAGCGGCGGCGTGAGTGGCGGCCGGAAGGGTGGCTGCCCTGGAGGCGGGCGTGGAGGGGCCGTCCCGGGGTGGGGGAACGGTTGATGGTGAGGTGAGGGTTTTGGCGGCGCCGGCGGGTGCGGCTGGGAGGTTGGCAGCCGTGGCGGCGGCGTAGGAGGGGTAACGAGGCTTCGTGGTGGTGGTGTGAATGCGGGCGGGGAGGGGTTGGTGGTGGTCCCCCCCGTGTTGGCGAGGAGGGGGGCCCGCCGGATCTACCGGCGGGCGTCCGCGTTTCCCTGCTTGGAGGTGTAGGAGCAGGGGGGCTGGCATTTTCGGGCCTCCCCACCGAAGTTGACATGATAGAAACATCGGTGGGGGGGGTCCGCTGGGAGGTAGGTGGTCCTGGTGGGGCGCGCGGAGGTGGAGGGGGTTGCTGCGGCTGGAGACCTCCCCCTTCGTTGCTGAGGGGGGGAAGTGGTGCGGCGTTCGGACGAGCGCTGGCGTCGGTGGTCGATGGAGGGGGTCGGCCGGCGCTCGGTGGAGAGGGAGCGGCGCCGGTGGAGGGAGGGGGGCCGGCGGCGCTCTTGTGACGGCGTCTGGTCCCGGCGTGTGGTGGGGGTGCGGGGCGTGGCGACTTCCGTGACGCCGGCGGCTGCGGTGAGGTCGTGGACCGTATCGGCGAGACGTAGAAGTGGTTCGTCTGGGCCGTCGAGGTAGCTGGCGAGTGCCATCTGCATGGGGTGGGGTAGGGCCCGCAGCCAGAAGGTCCGCGCGATGTCGGCCGTCACCACGTCTTGCAGCTGATGACGCAGACGGCGGTAGAGGTGGGAGGGCTTCAGATCGCCGAGGTGCTGTGGTTGGGAGAGCGCTGCGATCCGTGCGATCTTTGAAGGTTGGTATAACGTGACGAGGCGGTTGCGGAGGTCGTCGTATGCGGCCGTGGCGTCGGGAGAGATATCCGACGTCTGTAGGAGGATCTCGTACGGCAGCAGTGATATGATGCGGGAGTAACGGGTTCGCTGGCTGCAGATGTTGGCGGCAGAAAACGCAGCGTCGACCTGGAAGAACCACAGCGCGGGGTCGTGCGTGTAGAAGGGGGGCAGTGACAGCGGGAATGACGCCGAGGCCGTCGTGACGTCGGCGGCGGCGTGTGCAGCGGCCGCAGCGGCGGCGGCGGATGCGGAGGAGCCTGGTGGCGAGAGGCTGGTGAAGGGGTTGTCGGCTGCGTCAGTTGTCGCAGCGGTCGGCGGCTGCAGTAGGGATGGCCGGAGGAGCGGCGGCGTCGGTGAGTTCGGGTCCATGGCTGTAACTAAAATTCAAAATGTTTTATTTTTGAATTTGAAATTCGCAATCGGCGGGAGCGGAGGTGCGTGTGGCGGATAGTTGAGAGCTGGAGTTGAGCGGTGAGGGTGGGCCAAAATTGCGAATTTACACTGACTGTTGAAGCTGAGTTTGAATTTAAAATTGGGGACACCGAACTGAACTAGACTGGGGGCGACACATGAGGTGGTAAGGGGGTAGAAGGTAGAAGGTTGGATGAACGTCGGGTTCACCACTGTGATGAATTTAAATTTATCATCACGGTGGCGTGGTGAGAGGTAAGGAGAGACGTAGGCGGCGGTACTCCACCGATCATCTACGCCTCTGTGAGGAGGTAAAGGTGAGTGAGGGAATTTACCTAGGCGGCGGTAATCCACCGATCATCTAGGTGAGGAGAGGTGCTTGTCTAGGCGGCGGTAGTCCACCGATCATCCAGTCAAGAGGAAAAGGTAGGAGGTAAATTCTCAGGCGGCGGTAATCCACCGATCATCTGAGAGGAGGAAGGTAAGAGAGAGAGAAGAGAGAGCTGGTTAGAGGAAGTGTCGAATGAAGCTAAAGCTCCAGGATCCAGGGTTATATAGGAACTGGAGGCCTCTCCCTCCAACTCCCCTGTTGGGAGTTTTGGGGGGGGGCCCAGGTTGTGTCCCCTGGATTCTGTTGCCTGTCTCCCCACTCAGATGTTTATTAGCGGAAAGTAACTTTTACATAAGGATATTGGTGAGAGCTTTAAGGTTGCTAGTGGAGTGTTCCCGGGAGGGACTCACGACAATGTCCATTTTGCTTGTTCTGGACTAAGAGAAGAAAAGTTCATGAATATGTCAACGGAATTGGAGGCGCTCCACATGTAAGGATGAGGGAGGAACAACACTGGTGGCAAATGATTCCATCAAGGCAGTAATCTGCGAGCAATTTCAGGATGTCATTGATCAAATGAAAAGTGAATTACAGATAAATGTTATTTTAGTGGAATTAAGGGACATCAAACAATCGCAGAATGATTATTATCGCTTTAAGGGATGAGAATCAGAAAATGCCAGCCTTGAACGAAAGATCGATAAGCTGGAACGAGACCTGAAGAATCATGAAATGGATACTGCATTGTTGAAAGTCCAGATGGCCAATTTTGAGCTTAAACTCAAGAAAAACGAGTTGGGGATTCGTGAATTAGCGGAGACACCGACTGAGGATCTTCGTCAAACTATAATCAAGACAGGGAGACTTATAGGTTGTACTTTGAATGAGACACAGAATGTTTATCGATTCAAGAAACCTGCTGTCATTGTGGCATTTCGTGACGTAGAAATGCGAATCTACACTCAACGCAACAAAGCAGTAACCAATCATGAAATTAATGGAACAGTATGGGGGAAGATCTACGTTCATGAAAGTCTTCCGAATTGTCGAGCTACGGCGTTCTGAAAATGACAACCCTTGTTTTTCACCCCTTAGAGATGACTGACAGTGACAGTAACGCCGAGCTTCGCGGACCATCTAGACCCCAATTGGGACCTACAAACCAAGTTTCATTAATTTTGGTTCCTGGTAACTAAGGAAAGTGAGAAGGACGTCGTACGGCGGATGGACAGAAATTTTTAACATGGAACATGTTTTTACGGGAGTAAACCCGGCTCAAAATCATCCAGTCCAGTCCAGTCCGAGGGAACTCCTTCCCCTCCCCGTCCCCCACACAGTTCTCCCTCTACCCCACTCCTGCCACCCAACCCACCACCTCCACTCCTACCACCCCTCCGCCGAAAACGGCGAGACCCCACTCAGCCGAAAACTGCCGAGGGGGTTGTACCTACCCTAAGAACGCCAAAAGCAGCTGAGGACGTGTATTACATGACATTGCGTTAGGTCGCTGGTCCGAGGCTTGGAAATCCCACTAAGTTTTTTTGCTTCCTCACAACCGAAGGCAGGGGGAAGCCTTGGATTCGTGATTGAGTAAAAAAAAAAATGCATGTCCTCCAAAATGAAAATTTCCAAATACTATTTTCCGTTTCAGACATCGAGGAATATATTTGGTTCCGTGTCTTTCTGTCTGTGGTAATTCCTTGCAGCACCCATAACTACCGAAATAATGGTCGAAGTGGGCTGAAATTTCGAGGGTAGGTGCGGGTTGAGTCACAGATGGTCCTGTACCAAAATCATTTGGAACACCCACAACTACCCTAAATATCGTTGAAATCAATTCAAACTTGGAGGGTCGGTCAGGAATAATACATTGGTAGTTCCAAATCAATTTCATTGGAATGGTAATGTAACTTTGATCTACGCATGCGCGAACATGAAATGTTGACCATTTCCTTGTAACGTTTCTAACTACGCGATAAATAGTCGTATCGAGCTGAAATTCTGAGGGTATACGCGGGTTGGATAGCAGATGGTCCCGTTTCAAAATCATGAAAATCGTTTAGTCTGCGCATGCCCAAACGTGAAATACTTGGAGTGCCCATAACTACCTTAATTATCGTTGAAATGAGTTCTCATTTGGATGGTCGATCAGTATAATACATCGATGGTTCCGTATGAACTTCAATGGAATCTTACTGTCCCTCTCCGCATGCGCTAACATGAAATGTTGACGTTTCCTTATAACGCTTCTACCTACGCGAAAAATAGTCGTAGAGAGATGAAATTTTGAGGGTACACGCGGGTTCATGTGATTCAAGTGAGGAAGCTATAGTGCCTACTCGAACTGGCAGACGTTTTTCTACATAATTATCTCCATATCCTCTGCTATCATGAAACTATTCGAAAAACATGTACCATGTTTCCTTGCTTTGATCGTTGATCTAACCCGGGGGTCTGGGGGTGTCCCCCAGATTTCATTCGACAATAAACGTACCGTCATGAACACAAACCACTGGCGGTTAGACGCCCCCTACGGCAACGCATTTTTTAAATTCCATTTTCGGATTCTCCATACCTTGAAACGGAAACCATCAAATTGGGGGGGGGGGGGGATTTTTTAATATGGAACATGTTTTTACAGGGGTAAACTGGGCTGTAGAGCGTCCGCCTAACACTCCGCGCTCCTCCCTGTCGCCAACACAGTTCTCTCTCTACCCCACTCCTGCCAACCAACCCACCTCCTCTCCTACCACACGTGGTGCCTTCCCCGAGGAGAATCTGGCCAGAGCCCACTCCGCCGAAAACTGCCCAGGGGGTTCGGCCGTTTCCGGCTGTAGCAGCTGCCAGCTACTTTCTCACAGAAGCCCGTGAAAATTCAGGTGTTTTAGTGGCACAGTGGTAACAACGTGTATTCCATTGTGTTAGGACGCTGGTTCGAGGCTTAGAAATCCCAATAAGTTTTTTTTTTTTTTCTTCCACACTACCAAAGGTAGGGAAGCCTTGGATTCGTGCATGAGTAAAAAAAATGTGTTGCCGTAGGGGGCGTCTAGCCGCCAGCGGTTTGTGTTCATGACGGTACGTTTATTGTCGAATGAAATCTGGGTGACACCCCCAAACCCCCGGGTTGTAACAGTATAGATCAAGGATCAAAGCAAGGAAACATGGAACATGTTTTTCGAATAGGTACATGATAACAGAGGATATGGAGATATGTAGAAAAACTTCTGCCAATTCGAGTAGGCACTATAGCTTCCTCACTTAAATCACATGAACGTATAGACTAGTTGGGTAGGTTCGTTATGATACGGGACCATCTTCGATCCAACCCGCGTGTACCCTCAAAATTTCGTCTCTCTACGACTATTTTTCGCGTAGTTAGAAGCGTTATAAAGAAACGGTCAACATTTCATGTTAGCGCATGCGCAGAGGGAAATTACAGTGAGATTCCATTGAAGTTCATATGGAACCATCAAAGTATTATACTGATCGACCCTCCAAATGTGAACTCATTTCAACGATAATTAAGGTAGTTATGGGCACTCCAAGTATTTCACGTTTGCGCATGCGCAGACAACGATTTTCATGATTTTGAAACGGAACCATCTGCTATCCAACCCGCGTATACCCTCAGAATTTCAGCTCTCTACGCCTATTTATCGCGTAGGTAGTTAGAATCGTTACAAGGAAATGGTCAACATTTCATGTTCGCGCATGCGTAGATCAAAGTTACATTACCATTCCAATGAAACTGATTTGGAACTACCAATGTATTGTTCCTGACCGACCCTCCAAGTTTGAATTGATTTCAACGATATTTAGGGTAGTTATGGGTGTTCCAATTATTTCACGTTTGCGCATGCGCAGACGAAAGTTACGGTACTTTATCAATGATTTTGGTATGGGACCATATGTGACTCAACCCGCAGCTACCCTTGAAATTTTAGCCCACTTCGACCATTATTTCGGGTAGTTATGGGTGTTGCAAGGAATTACCACAGACAGAAAGACACGGAACCAAATATATTCCTCGATGTCTGAAACGGAAAATGGTATTTGGAAATTTTGATTTTGGAGGACATGAACTTTTTTTACTCAATCACGAATCCAAGGCTTCCCTGCCTTCGGTAGTGAGGAAGAAAAAAAACTTCGTGGGATTTCCAAGCCTCGGACCAGCGACCTAACGCAATGTCATGTAATACACGTCCCCAGCTACTTTCTACGTTTTTCGGCTGCCTTGCTGGCCACATCGGCCATTCGATTTCTTGTAGTCCAGATAACGGACGGACGCACAGACGGACAGATCGACAATTAGATATTGAACCAAATTTGTTCAGAAAGATCTGAAACGCAACAGGCGAGTGGTCTTGTTGATCTTGCAGGACAATAATGGATGTCCACAGTTGAAGGTCACGACAGGTCACGACAAGATTGTGAAGATAATGACATGACCACTTTTGCTTTAACCCAGTATTGTCACCGGAAAGCGAAATGTATGTAGGTAGGTATGTAGGTTGTATATTTGTATTACAACAATAAATAATAATCTACATCAGATGAAAAATCTAGGTGGGAACAAATATTGTCTCTCTATAAATCCCTTTTTTCCCTTCGATCGGCATGCGTGGGCAAGCACTACTTGCAGGTTCAAAGAATTCGTTGCTGGCTCGAAATGGATAGAAAAATGTTCAGTTTCACGTTTTTTGACGACTTTCCCTTCATCAAGTCTTCTACCATAATGAGGTAACTGAAGAAAAAAACAGTCGGGAACCACTACATTTATTTTGATAAGTTTGACGGGACCCTCAAGCGCCTCCTTTCAAGTGGTTTAATGTTAAACTAGAACACCTCAGCTAAAAGTTTCCTGGAATTGATCGTTTCTCTTCACGTAAAATAATTCGTCGAAAAGACGTGGATTCAGGCCTTTACTCTGCAAATGATCGAGCACTTTTTAGTGATTGGTATTCTTCGAGTGATCGTTTTCGGCTTGCAAGCTGTTGGTTTTGATTTGTTCACCGGAACTCCCGCGGGCGGAAGATTCCTAGAAGACAGTAATTCATAAAAGGAGACCAGGAGGTGGAGTAGCGGGTTTGTTCCCTACAGAAACAACTGTTGATGAATTTGCACAGCGAAAGAGATAGAGAAGAAGGAGGAGAAGAAATACACAATATTATTACCTAAATAAAGGACCACTTACGTTACATATAAATATATGTTATATGAGGTATGTACAAAAAAAAGCTTTACCACCCGATTTCGATGGTTTATTGAAAATAGGTGTATAGCAATGTAATGGAATGATTGCAAATAAACAGTAGGGACAGCAGCAGAACTGTTGATCCTGGTTTATGATTTTCAATGATGGGCCTTTGGAATCGAGCATGAAAAAGTAGCGTGAAAGAGAAGCCCCCCCCCCCCCCCCACTCATTATGGTTTGTGTTTCAAGGTACGTAGAATCCGAAAATGGAAGAAAAATCTTTGTGTCCGCCGCACGTGACACTTCCCTTAGTTACCACGAACCAAAATTAATGAAATTTGGCTGGTAGGTCTCTGTTGAGCGGTAGTTGAGGGAGTGTTTTTTAGATGGCTAACGCCATCACCACGTTATCACCACAGCAGGCGTTAGAGGAAGAGGCGTCCCGCGGTTATCACCACAGCGGGCGTCAGAGGAAGAGGCGTCCCGCGGTTATCACCATTCAAATGCCAGGGAGAAAGAGGCTAGCACCCCGCGGTTATCACCACAGCGAGTGCTAGATGAAGGAGCGTCCCACGGTTATCACCATTGCAGACGCTAGAGGAGGGAGCATCCCGCGGTTACCACCATAGCAGATGCGAAGGGAGGCGAAAGGATAGGGGAGAGAGAGACAAAGAGGGCATAAGGTGAGTGAGAAAGAAGTCGTAGGTAGGAGTGCGGTCGGTTGAATGAAGAGCTGGGCAAGGTATATAAAGTTGCCTCCACCTCCCTCGTCTCCCGTCTGTCAACAGTCGTTACAAACGTTGAGAGTCGTTGGGTGTTCGATGGAGGGGACCCTTCTGGTCCTTTTCCCGAGGCAGCGTCTGGGGCACTCGTCTTTCTCCGTATTTACTGGTTAAATCTATATTTACAAGTACATATGTGAGTGGTATCACAGCTGAGGGGTACCACGACAAGGTCATTTGTGGTTAGCTGGTCCTGGAAGCTCGGCGTTACTGTTGGTAATCTGCAAGGGGAGAAAAATAGAGTTGAAGTGTACCATACGCCATAGCTGGAAAACTTTCAATAATAAGGATAAATATTTTGTATGACTTTTTAATTTGATTCCGAATTTTAGGATTTTTTTTTTTTTTGACCACACAGAGCTGTGTACGTCCAGCCGTTGTAAAGTAAGGCTCTGAAGTTTGAGCCGAATAGCAACATGAGTGTGAATCGCATGGTAGCTATACATAACTCAAGCCCAGATACCATGGATATGGAACAGCTTATTATAATCACGCATGGCTTTATGAAATTGCGTTTGTTATTGTTAAGAAAGATGGTTATTTTTGATTTTGTTCATAGGTAATTTTTTACCAACTATTATGCAGAAGGGGGTCCATAGGGAGATAATAAACCATCGTGTAATAATATGGAGTGTTTTTAACACCACTTTCTGGTATGAAAATAGTGTACCAAGTTTGATTCATCAGTCAGCTATTCCCATTCCTCATAGGCTATCAGTAAATCGCAGAAACCACTGTTCTCACTTCTTTCTAAGAGTTACTATGATCTACCTTTTAGGTTGTAGCGGGTGCTACAGTTATTTTTGAGTTTTGAAGTTCCTGATTTTTTTTTTTTTTTTCAAATTATCAAAAGCATTTATTTGGAAAGCGACTGTCCAACTTTTTGTTTCCTACGATTCAGTTCGGTTTTTTTTAAACTAAGTCTCCAGTTAACTTCTTCTACGTCAAGTTACAAATTAATGTAAATACGAGTATTATACTGTATATTTGCCGTTAAATTTTTGCTCTTAAATCGCCTTCAATGCGTTCATAGTCTCCATCCTCATGTGTTCTTCCTTCATCCTAAATGTTTATCAAGTATTCATCATGCTAACGAGAAAGAAGTGATCGTAACTAATTTGGGCGTCCGGATTGCATTATTTTCTGCCGTAGAGGGTACGCTCCGCTAAATCCATGTAATGTCCATGGCTGAGGTTGTTTCCATCCGACTTCCAATCTAACATATTAAACACTCCTAAGATGATGACCTCAACGAAGCCTCATTAATCATCATAATATCATCACTAAACAAAATAAAAGCTACAATTTCGATGCAAATCTAGCATTAGGGATTAACTACCGATGGAAATTTCTCTCTCATTGATAATATTATTACCGAAATTCCTCACGTCATGATAATTGATTTGGCTAGGTATTTGAATAAACTGTAACTCGTTGGTACTTCGTCGCTGAAGGAAGATTATCTAGATTAAGAATGTTTATCAGCAACGAGGTAAATTGAAGGTTTTCGAAGATAATACTAACTTAGTCACAGAACCAGGCGATTAGAAAACATGACATTCATTACTGTATATTCTTCAACGGGTGACAGCGTGAGATGGAATTAGTTTGGTTATCATGCTCTCTATCAAATCTAATAATTCACCTCTGTTGCAGGCGAAAACCCAGCACTTGATGAGATAATATATGGGTCATTCTCACAAAAAGTGTACTTTTTGTGTATCCTGGGGATAAATCAGGACAGAATAGCAATAGCCTTCCGATTCTTTTTTTTTCACTTGCCGAGGTGAAGTTTCTATACAAGATTCACAGTCGATGAACCACCCACTGGATTTCCTAGGTAGGTACCGGTCTTAATTAACGGAAATCCGTCAGTGACTGAACGGTACTCGACTCGAACTTTTTAGACAAATTCCTCTCTATATTCCTATATTTTCTGCGAATTTTCCCTAAATTTTTCTTCTTTATGTCACAATGTGGCAAGTAACAAATAATAACTGAATGAAAGTACGTTGGAGAGAGGTTAGCTGGCTGTATTTTATTATTATGTAGGTAATTTTATATGGGTGACTAGCAGTGTCTACAATACTTGAGTATATACAGCTACAATACTTGAGTATCTACAATACATTGAGTATAATCTAACTCAGGTTTTGGCTGGAGATGAAAAGATGTCTCGAAATGTCGGGGTTACCACTGTGGTGGCTCTGGTTTGAAATATTAAAATTTTATACTCACTAAAATTTGACGTGAAATTTGGCTTCAAGTGAATTTTGACTGGGTAGGAGTTTTGGATAAGAAAGGAGAGAGGAATTGTATTCGCGCGGTTTTCACCTCGCTGAATGTTTGTGATGGTGGGGAAGATATTCGCCTGGTTTTCACCTCGCTGAATGTTTGTGAAGGTGGGGAAGATATTCGCCCGGTTTTCACCTCGTTGAATAGCTGGAAAAATACTTGTCCTCTTTGCACCTCGAGGAGTATTTGAAAGGATGCTCTCACCTGGTTCTCGCCTCGTTGAAATCTTTCGGAAGGAAAATGCTGGATGAGTGAGAAGAAACCTGGTTTGAAAGAGAATGCGGTCATTTGAGAGAAATAGGATGAATAGTCCGAGCTAGGCATTTTGGGCATATTTATAGGCCCATCGATTCACTTCAGGTTCCATCGGAACGACCGTTGGAAACCGTTGGAGGGAGTATTACCTGGGCTGTGTCCCTAGCAATGCGTAGCACGGCTTCTCCGTCTTTATTGGTAAAATTATTATAACATATACAGGAGTGGTACATTGATTTGGTATATGATGTTACCGCGGCAACACGATATGACTTTGAGTCCTCTCCACCAATCCTCAAATTGATAGCTGAATTCTCATACACCGACTTCAACAGATTAATAAACCTAGCACCAAAGTTAAAGTTATAGAGGTTCAACCGATGCCTGCCATGCACTACGCTGTCAAAGAGAAAAATCAATGTATGCCGCAAAAACCTTGCGCCTCGGTAGTCGGGTATTGATACAAATTAAGCTCTGAAGAGTAAATATTGTCAGCGCGACCACGGCCCTTGCGGAATCAACATTGACTCTCTGGAAGAAGGCCATTACTGTTAACGAATTTCAAAAGTCTGATTTGAAGAATAGCATAGAACACTTTCAGAATAGTATTGAGTAATGAAATGCCCCTATAATTTGTGGAATCCGAGGGGTCCCCTTTTTTATGTTGTAGAAAGGTCCTAATCTGGGCTAAAGCTCCCGGCATAGTACCTACACTAATCTGAAAGTTCCAGTATAATTCTCTCTAATCTCTCTCCAGGCTGAACCAGCAATCAACAATCAACAACAGGACAACCAACAATCTGGGAGATTTTTGTAAAATTTGCAAATCATACCGTCTGGACCAGAGGACTTATTTTTGAAAGTACCCAAAACGTCAACAAGCTCCTCCACAGTGATCTCCCCGTCCAACATCTGATCAAAAGGTCCAAGATGCAAGGCTCACGCGGTGCCGAAGGAATTTATTTATTTATTTATTTAATTTACACTGGAATTTTCTTCCCTTTTCTACATAAAGCATAAATTCCAGCACACTTCAAGTAGAAATAGAAATTCGTACCTAGCTTCAAATACAAAAAAAACACAAAAAATACAATAAAATAAGCAAACAAACAAACAAGCAAAAGAAAAGAACAAAGTGGTAATTTATCTAGGCATTTTGAACCAGGACTTGACTTGAGCGGGGGAAGCCTCACTAATGTCAATAAACTGGGCAATAGAGTTGGCAGACCGCTGCATTCTGACGACGGAAGAGTTGTTGCCGTAATTGGTCCTGTGGTACTCAGGGAGGAATGGGTCACGGCTTCTAGTAGTTCTGGAGGGCACTCTAAAATTCGCCTTTGCTAATAAAGCTGGAGAGCCGTACTGGTTTCGGATAATCTTGCTCAACGTGGATAAATCAAGTAGGAGCCTCCGCTGTTCGAGTGTGTCTAGCCCCATCAACCTCCTCATGCGAGTCTCACTATACTCATCCAGCACATCAGTCTTGTGGAAGGTCATCCTCAAAAATTTATTTTGCACATGCTCCAAAGACTGGATATACGTGGAATACACAGGATTCCAGACCACCAAGGCGAACTCCAAATGGCTCCGCACCAAGGAGCAGTACAGTATCTTCATTATACCAAATTAACGCGATGCGCGATATAAGAAACCAAGCTGTCTGAAGCCCTTAGAGACAATGTTAAGGATATGAGATGAGAATGAGAAATCAGAATCAATGGTAACACCCATTCCCTCACCTGGTCAACTCTCTCCAAAGGGACGCCATCAACGCAGTAAGGAAAGTCGAAATGTGGATTTCTGCCCCGAGTGAAGGAAATGAAGTTGCACTTCCTTACGTTAATTAGAAGGCTATTGCTCCTGCAGTACGCACTGAACTTATCTATGTTTGACTGCAGAGTGATGGCATCCTCTGAAGACCGAATTTTGCAGAAAATTTTCATGTCATCAGCATACAGAAGAAATTTGACATCGCTGAGGTGATCATGCAAGTCATCCATAAACAATATAAATAGTAGGGGGCCCATATGGGAGCCTTGCGGCACCCCAGACGAAACTACGAATGGCTCAGCTTTGTGTCCCTCCATGCACACTATCTGTCTCGGACCACTCAGATACGAGGAAATCGAGGCCAATAAGGCACCACCGATACCCAAGGCAGACATCTTCCAGACTAACAGCGGAATGCAAAGTTTGTCAGATGCTTTAGAAAGATCGGTATACACCGCGTCAACCTGAAATCCCTCCTCGATGGCTCCCAGTACATACTGCTCAAACTCCAACAAGTTCGTCATCACAGACCTTCCAGTGACGAAACCATGTTCGCTAATGTGGATGAGATTCCTGTAGAAGTTGCTAATCTTCTCCACTACCAAGCTCTCGTGGACCTTAGGGATGGCTGACAGCTTGGAGATGGGCCGATAGTTGTTAAAGTTATTTCTCCTTCCTGATTTGAAAATAGATACCACATAACTAGACTTCCAAGCACTAGGAAACTGGCCAGTCCTCAGGCTGAGATTGAACAGCAATGTCAGAGGCTGAGAAAGGGCACCACAACACATCCGCAGAACGATAGGAGGAACGCCATCTGGACCAGTACCCTTAGAACAATCAAGACTGTTCAGCTTTCCGAGAACCCGGCCCGCATCAATCTCCAACAAATGCATATTGACAGAGTTAGACCTCGCACGAACATCAAACGATGTCGACTGATGAGATTCGTACACACTCGAGAAATACCAGGCGAACTCGGAACAAATTTCCCAAGGAGAAGAGAGCTACCAACCATCATCGGCCACCATAATGGATGGAACACCCGGCTCAAGACGAAGTGATCTAATATAGTCCCAGAACGGCTTTCTATCGGACGGCATTAACCAGAAGGGAACCAACCACAGTTTCCTAGTTTTGAGTAATCAGGCATCAAAGTTTTTTCAAGTTTGCAAATCAGGTGTTGATTGTTTTGGGATTTTCTTCTTTTCCTCTCAAACGTAATTGAATTCTGCGTCATTTCCCTCTTTGAAAAAATGCAATTACTGCAGTAGAACGCTTAAAAATCAAATTATAAGTGGTTGGTTCCTTTCTGAGATTTGAGAAAACGCTGTAAAAAAATCTGAGTGATGAACCACCTCAGCTGGTTCCATTCTGAGAAATTCTCAACGACTATTCTCATTCAACCATGAGTTGTTAGCAAACCAACATTCATCATTCTTCCCTTTGAAAACGATACCCTACATGACTTTACCCTCACAAATCCTCCAAAATATATGTAGTTATATAAGTTTTTATATACCATATCCTATGTATACAATTTTTTTCGACCACACAAATTCTGGTTATTATTGGTAGGTGTGATAATATAAATGCAGCAGCAGTTTGATGCATAGTAGTTATTTATTTTACAATTAAATTGTTGAAAAACTTTCCATAAACTCATTAACATATTAATAGGCATTTTTTAAAAGGCATATGACTAAGAATGAGTAAATTTTAGGCCAATCTTTTGTTATCAGTTTTTTTTTTTCAGTCTCAAAATTTTTAGAGTTTCAGAAGTAAATAATATTGTGTCACCTTTCAAGGTATTTCACGTACTATACCCAATTGATAAATAAATATATTTTTTTTAAATAGCAAAAAAATGACTATACGCTCAGGAACATTATATTCTTAAAATAAATTTTTTTAGATCAGTTTTCTTTCAGTCTCAACTTGAGGTAGGTACCTATTTTTGAAGTTTTATTAAAAAAAATTAGCCTTTCTGTATCACAATCAAGTAAAACGTTCATCTCCTCTATAGCTAAATGGCTAACAAACCAAAATTTGTTAAAATTTCAAAGACAAAAATCAGAGTTGCATTGAATCACAGCTGCAAACTTTTTAGCTAAGGTATAGCTAAATGACTAATGGAGCACAATATAAAACTCCAATACTGCTGTAAAAAGTTCCTTTTTCTTATTGCACAATAACTATGAGCAATGTACAAGTTTGGCTGTAGGAAATGGCTACTCAGGTGGTAGCTCCAAAACCCAAATGAAAGGAACGACACAGAACCAAAACCAGATCACCAAACAAAAAAACACCATATTGCCAGAAATGAACCGAATCGGTCGACTAATCTTCAACTTCGAAATCTGGTGCAACCCCAAATCCATCTATGTCATCTTCAGTAGTCAAGGAACCTTCCAAGGAACTGTAGAATTGTTTTGCTTCTTTGGGCAGCAGGTGCATGAGCGATTTTAAGTCTTTCAGTTTCGGAGCAGCAACAGCTTTGCCGTTTTGCCACATGGGCTCCAAACTGTCTAGGAAAAAGTTGGATTGATTATATGATTTTTTCCTCCCTTTCACTGTTTTTTTTTCCAAATTTATGACCGAGAAGTCCGATTCAAAATCAGACCGACAGAATACATTAAAAGGCTGATTTTTTTCATGTTTTATTTCTCTGATTTTCAACCAGCTTATTTTCTCGTCAATGGCTCCTTTTTTCCGGTTAGTTTCCCTTCCAGTTTCTGCGTCCCCTTGAATTCTTGTGATGTCATTTGGGTAACTATGAATGGTTTCTTCTTCCTTGCACTCTTCATAACGTTGACGTAGTCTTCAGGCAGGTAAAGTCTCTGTACGTGTGAAAGAGCTAACTCTATGTCGCTAAAATCAGTGTCATCAGGTAAGAAACTGTGACCAGATACCAAAAATTTTAGGTTTATCGTCTCCAAGCTAGGGTGAGATTCTAGACAACATTTCAACATTAAAACCATTTTAATGTTTCTGTTTTGTCCCCCGCACGAATCACCACAAAATCAGACGCTTTTTTTCAGGACCTACTTCCTTTTTTTTCAGGACACATTCTATCCAAAAGAAGCACCAACCGTCTTGGCTCCCTTCTGCTGAATCACAACACGCCATTATCTTTTCAATCAAAACCGGTGACTTGTGTGGTTCTTTTTTGAGAAACAGATAAGGCCATTCCGGATTCAGTAACTTTTTCTAATTCAAATTTCGGAGGGAAAGCCTTATCAAAACAATAGCTCCTTTTTGCTGAAAGCGTAGACCGACCTAGCCCATCTCATAGTGTTCTTATCTCATTTTGCCATTTTTGTGGTTGGTTCCCTTCCGGTTAATGCCGTCCCATTATTCTCTACAATCGAAACTTGGATACCGTTCACGTAGCTTCGGTGGCTTTGCTGTCCAAGACTTTTATTAGCTCTGATAGTAGAAAAGGCAGTGTAATGGATTTCTAGAGAAAGTGATGGGACTTCTTATCAATTATAAGCTTACGGAGTTCAGAGGAAGACCACTAGACCATTTCCAACCGCTTGGAGCGCCACGGTCGGGTAACCCGCACGTAACCTCCAGTGTCAGGTTTACTTCCTCAACCCATGTCAACATTATTATCTAGTGGACATTCTTCACTACCATTATTCAATTAATAGCAAAATTATTTACTTTGGTGAAACTCTGGTGAAAATACATGAATAATGACAAATTCGTTATTTTTTCTAGTCTTTGGAAGTGAAGTGTAACACACAGAAATCCCGTTACATCCAATCTCAAGTTCTTCATCTATGATTGATCATTGATTCTGAACATTGACCGGGAGATACGGCAGAGGGCATTAAAAACTATTTTTCATTATTATTGCTCCAAGTCTGATAGGTGGTACAAGATCTCCTGGAAACCCTCGTGTTGTTGTATGAAGGAAAATTATTTTTCATTTGCTCCGTGTCTGGTGGGTGATACAAGACATCGTGGAAACCCTCGTTGTTGTATGAAGGAAGGTAAGTCATTTTTCTTAAAGTTAATATGTTCAAAATCAATGTGTTAATATATTAACACGGCGAGTTACGGAAGTCGCTAGCTGGAGATACTTCGTTGAAGTGGAACGTACTTTTACACTTGGGACTACTTGTCAACTACAATGGTTCGTCTCAACATGGTAGGCTGAATGGATGTTTGAATTTTATTGGTCTGCCGTGTCAATTGATTTTTCCATATATCTGGTATTTAATTACGGAATTAATTTATCACAAGGTACAATAATGAACCTGGCATGAGCACCCTGGTGAGTGTACCTACTTATTTTCTACTCAAGTAGGTAGTTTCTTATTTCATTCAACTCAAGACCCTTTATGGTACCTTCAAAATTTGTAGGCGAAGGCGTGTTATATATTGACTTTGTCCTTTTACAGAACTTGTTCTCTACCATTTCAATCATCCACAAGAGGTAGGTACTCCAAAAGTTGTCATTTTATAAATTAAGTGGGTTTACAGTTTTTTAACTACCCTACCCTTTTAGAGTGATAAGCTCAGTAGAAGAGTAGTCCACCTAAAAGGTATCATCCTAAATTTTCATAAATTGACTTTGTCCTTTTACAGAACTTGTTCTCTACCATTTCAATCATCCACAAGAGGTACTCCAAAAGTTGTCATTTTATAAATTGCCTGACGTGCTTTTTTTTATCATCTTCTGACCACAACAGAAACGCTTCCCGCAGTTTTAAACAAGGCTGCGGGAACTGATAGAACTTCAAACATCTATCAAAACCTGGCCTACCGGCACGCGAGTCGCTATTGCAGTCACCATATACGCAATGAGACATATTTTTAAAAATTTTTTATTTGAAAAAAAACGAGAAAACAGATTAAAACTTAGCACGTAACCCAAAATAGCAAGTAAACAAACGCAAGGAAGGTGGGTCATGGAAGTAAACCTGATTGATTGGAACCTCCCACTTCACGCATGCGCCTCTTGATTTTCTCAATGAAAATGGTCTCTTGCTGTGTGCTACCCGACTCCTGACGGTTACTTTTGGAACAAACAGTTCAAATCCGTAGTAAAGAACACAGTAGACAATTTCAACCAATATCTCCAAGCCGTGACCCGCAAGTAAAGAGTTCCAGTTCACACCCAAGAGAAATTCATTTAGTGACTTGTAGTCTGCTTTCTTAAAGTTATAGGCTTGGCAGTTGCGTTCAATGTATTTTTCCTCCGTGCAGAAATCGGCAGACACTATAATGGCAGGATGATATCGATCACATTTCACGAGAGTATGACTGGTAGTTGACTGGACGACCGAGTACTGACGCTCGCCGTCCAAGAAGGCTAGATCCAAAATGGAACCGTGTTGATTTGGAACAGAACTGATCTGATGAAAGTTGTGAAAAGCAAACTCTTCCAGAAGACAACGACCCGGACTAGCCTCAGGGCAACTCCAGCTTTCGAGTGAACCAGCTATACAAACTCCTGGCAGCTTGTAATCCCCCATGATAAGAAACTGACAATTGGTATATCTCAGCGACAATGAAGTCACCAATTCACAATGCTTACAAGCGTCCAGAGGATCCAGGTGGGATATAAATACAACAAACTATGATATGACTGGAGCCAGAGGTAATGAGGACGAATACTTGTTCCATACCGTCGCCATTAGAGCTCACCAACTCAGCTGCCGGATATTTCTTATTCACAGCAACTAAACAACCGCCACCACTCTTCTTGCTCCCTCCCACCAAATCTCTATCCGCCCTGAAAATTGTATATGATGGGCATTAGAGTTCACTGTTCGATATTTCTGGTATTAAATTTGTGTCAGTAAGGGCATAAATGTCGTAGCCACCAGATTCATTGTAGTATCTCACGTGATCCAGTTTAGAGCGAAGTCCGTTGACATTTTGATAGTATACCTCCAGCGGTTTACTGGAGGTGGTTATTTAAAAGAGTCGTAGAACTCCTCTACAACTTTCATGTCTAATTTTGATAAATTCACAGATTTCTTTCTCAACTTGCAAACTGCCAGCCAAAAGTCCCGGGAGTCACGAGAGTTAGCGAACGCTTTTTTTCAGCTTTTCAAAATATTCATTCTTCTTCTGGACACTGGGACTCTTCCGGTGCTGAAGTGAAAAACATGAACCTCCCGTGCGGATAAATAAACGAGCACCTATAATCTTGGGATTCTTCGTCTAATCTAAATTGCCAAAAGCCGCTATTGGCGTCGAGCTTGCTAAAAAAGTCTGCCAATTTGGGTGGGCGGTATGGTATAGCTTCCACACTTATTGTAACATGGACGTATAGGATCAGTTGGTAAAATTTCAATTTTTATGGAATGCATTTGAGACCATCCAACACCTCACTTCCATCTATCTTCCAAATTTCACCGCTTTACTTATTTATTTATTTATTTATTTACGGGCAAGCCCAATTACATGGTGAAACTACAAAATAGATGAATCAAGAAAGAAAATAAAAAACATTTTGAAAATGATACCTACTTGATGAAAACAATACTGCAGGTTAATAAACTTATTAATAAAATGAATAAATGTCCATGTTCAATATTAATTACAAAAAACATCCGGCGAGGAAAATATTAATCGTTTTAAGGAAGCCAGTGATTCTGAGAAAAAGTCAAATTCCGGATGGGCGCAGAGTAGCAAGTTGGCCGTGCGGGGAAGTCGAATGAGAGGGCGGTGCAGCAAATAATTCGTCGCAGAAAATGGAATATGAAATAAGGCTGATGAACGGGCAGAAAACCGTGGCAGCTGGAAAAGGATCCCTGCGAGCAGCTCCGGGCAGTCCAGACAGGCATTCAACAATTTATGCAGGAAACTGAGGTCAGCAGCACATCTTCTCATAGTCAGCGGAACCAGCTGACACTTAGCCAACAGACGGT
Source organism: Leptopterna dolabrata (assembly GCA_954871275.1). NCBI lineage: Eukaryota > Metazoa > Arthropoda > Insecta > Hemiptera > Miridae > Leptopterna > Leptopterna dolabrata. Next base: position 72,326,552 of record OX940974.1, on the reverse strand, counting down.
CATAATCGACTTCCAAACCTGGAACGCCGGATTTGAAGGCCACATAGCGCAAAAGTTTATGCTGCACCCTCTCAAGCCGGTGAAGGTGAATAGCGTAAAATGGGGACCAAACTGGAGAAGCATACTTGAGAAGGGGCAGAAAGAGGGACTTGTAAAGCAGGACAATAGCGGGTATACTTGTGAAGTCCCTCGTGTTACGCTTTAAAACCCCAAGGCTCTCATGGCCCTATTAGCAGTATCTGAGATGTGGCTTGTAAAGGTCAGTTGTTCGTCCAGCATGACACCGAGATCCCTCAACTCAGTCGATCTTTTCAACGGTTTTTGGTCGAGGGAATAGTCATAGTTGACACGGTTCCAAGCCCTAGAGAAAGAAATGACTGAGCACTTGGACGGGTTTAAAAACATATTGCTATTTACACACCAGCCTACCAAATCAGCCAACGCACTCTGGAGCACTTCACAGTCATGAACCGACCCGATATAGCAGAACAATTTGAGGTCATCTGCAAAAAGTAAGCATCGCACCCCTCGAGCAAGGCACGACACCACATCGTTGATCATCAACAGAAAACATAAAGGTCCCAGGTGACTTCCCTGCGGAATACCAGAGGTTGTGACAAATTGGGAGGATAAGGCGCCACGCAGCCGGACCGTAAGTCTCCGTCCACTGAGGTAGCTAGCTAGCCACTGGAGAAAAAGGCCATGTATTCCTAAGGACTCAAGCGACGAGAGCAGATGCGCATGAGAAACCCTATCAAAAGCCTTGGCAAAGTCCATCGAAATCAAATCAGTTTGCACTCAATCCTGGAAACCCCCCATGATGAAATCCTGCAGCAAAAGCAAATTCGTTACCGTAGACCTTCCGCGCATAAAACCATGCTGCTCCAGAGCGATGCACGACGAAAATTGCGAGGACAATCTGGCAACAATCAGCTTCTCAAACAATTTAGGAGCACAAAATAAAGAGCAGATGGAGCGGTAATGCCTGACTATGGCTCTATCACCACCCTTATGGATGGGCGTGACGAATGATACCTTCCATCTCTCTGGGAAGACACCAGTGCCCAGCGAACTATTGAAGAGGCACGACAGTGGGTATGAGAGGCCAGCAGAACACATTTTCAACAGTAATGGAGGAACAGCCGTCAGGGCCCATTCCTTTTCTTGCATCCAAACTTTCCAATCCCCTGAGCACCTCACCCTCGGTCAGCACCATACCTCCGATCGAAACTACATCCCGGACAGGGTAAACAAGTGAAAACGAAGTCGGAGGATCAAAGACCGCCGAGAAGTGCTTCGCAAACAGTTCAGCCACCTGGAGAGGCGTCGAGGCTCGCTCGTCATCGAAGATCATCTCACCAGGAAGACTATTACTGCCATCTCTGTAATTAATATGGTTCCAGAAGGCGCTGATATTCGTGGGAACGGAGGCCTGGACCCCATCGAGATACTCCTTGTACAGAGCTTGTGACTTCCCCTTACATTGTGAGCGCAGATTGGAAAACAGTGCATAATCCGAGGGTGATCCAAAGGCTTTATGACGAGCATGTACAGTTTTTTTTCTGGATTGCCAGAGAAATCATTTCCGCATCGAACCATTTTGGGAATGAGGAGGATAATTCCCTCACCTTCGGGACGAACCTGTCAATCGCACAACCAACTATGCGGTAAAATTCATCTATGGCTTCTTCCAGAGGTAGGCTGAGACAAGAACTCCAATCGACACTTGACAGGTGTGAACTCATTGCATTATAATCTCCTTTCTTGAAATTATATTGGATTTTAGCCGTGGGAAAGAAGGTAGAGCTGGCCGATATGGATGGGATTAAAAATTCTAGGGGAGGATGAGCAATATCCACATAAAAACGGGAAATGCCGCTGAAGGCCCCGCCGCCATAACATTCTTTAGGAGGAGGTCCAACACGTTGCCTTAGGGGTTGGGATGAGTGTTCAGCTGGAGTAAACCGTGGAGCATCATAGATTCCACTACCAATCTGCCTTTTGCACTAAGGGCTGCCTCAAAACCGGTTAGCCTCCTCCCAATCAATTCCAGGCAGGTTATAATCTCCAAAGAGAATGACTCTGAAGTCTGGGTGGGCAGTCGAGACAGCATCCAGTTCACAGAAGTGTGAATCCAGTATGCTCGGAGATTTACTACGATTTGCAGTGTAGTTCTGGTCGCTACGAGGATCTGACGCTTCCGCATTCGCAGCTGAAAGTTACGGTACGATTTCGATGATTTTGATAAGGGACCGTCTGCAAATTCAACCCGCGGGTACCCTCAAAATTTCAGCTCTCTACCACTATTTCTGCGTAGTTAGAAGCGTTACAAGGAAATGGTTGACACTTCTTGTTCGCGCATACGCATGCGAAAGATACTATACGATTCCAAAGATATTCATGCGGAACTATGTATAATACCTGATCGACCCTCCAAGTTTGAACTCATTTAAACGATATTTGAGGTAGTTATGGGCGTTTCAATTATTTTACCTTTGCGCATGCGCAGACGAAAGTTACAGTACGATTTCGATGATTTTGATAAAAGATCATCTGAGATCCAACCCGCATATACCTTCGAAATTTCAACTCTTTACGACTATTTTTCGCGTAATTAGAAGTGATACAAGGAAATGGTCGACATTTCATGTTCGCGCATGCGCAAATGAAAGTTACTGTACGATTCCAATGAAATTCATAAGGTAATATGAATGTATCATTCATGATCGACCCTCCAATTTTTCAAACTGTCATGCCACAATGTGCAATTTATTTATTTATACTGGGTTTCCATTTAAATAAATATCCATATCTCGAATGATTTAGTTCCTATACGTCTAGCTAAAGTTGAGCATGACCTAATTTTCCAAAACCATCATTACTGAGATACGTAGATGGTTCTTCCACTGAAAATATGGTCCGCGAACATAATATGAAGTCCAATTCAATTTGATGAAACCTGTTTGTACGTAAACAAAGCGCAATTATTGAGGCCCACCAAGGAACTTTCTCCAGTCAACTGGATTATACTCTGCGGGGATTTGTCTCAAAGAAGATGTTAAAAAACTTCGTGCTCGAAACACTCGTCGTTTCAGTGAAGGGCCTAGCGAAGAACGACAGTAAAAAAATGCTCCGCATTACCTTCAGTACGTCGTGATTATCCTAAAACGTTGTTACCAACCTATACATACATGTATATTTACTTTGAAGGATGCCGCTCTGCCAAAAGTAGTAATTAAGTGTGATTTGGTGAGGGCTCCTTCGGGATTTCATAACGGGAAATTTTCGTAAATCGTTTCTACAGCAATGCGATCATTTTGTATGGCTCTTCAATCATGCACGTAAATAGACGGTTCGGGCGTTCAGGAATCTAATTGCTCCAGTCCATTCCAGCTTGGAATGTTTTCACGGCTTGAGAAGTAAAATCAAGTTGAATTGAAGAAGAAATAACATGTAGGAAGCATTCGATGATCTACACTAGTACTAATTCAATGGACTTCAGATTGAGATCCGTGAGCCAACTCTTTTCAACCCGTCGAGAATGTGCTCAAAAAATCCCTGTCTTGCAGCACGGCTTCAGGAGCGAATTTTCAAAGAAATAGTTTGGGAAATTGAGAATCTCATTACGGCCTGACTGGGCACTTGTTGAGACCAGGGTGGAACGTCGTGCAGAAAAATTATGTCATTTAAATTCATCAAAATTAAATGATTTTTGGGTGTTTTGACCCCAAAAACTGTGATTTTGATCACTCGATGCAGTCTGAACGTGCAGGAACGAATCGCAATCGATTCAGCGACTAAAAAATACATGGTTAACGACACCTTACATGCCTCCCTAAAAAATATGCATTTTTAGGATTTCGGATAACAGTTTTGTAAATTTGGTACCTACGCTGGGTGCGCCTAATCGGACCAAGACTAGTTGCAATCGACTCAGCGCCCCACGCAAAACATGATTGACAACACCCCTCATGCCTATGTTGCTAAAATTTACTTACTTATTTTTCTGGACCACAAATTTGTAAATCTGGACCGCACGCACAGTAAGATCGGGCTGGGCACCAAACTCTACATTACTCTTGCGGAGACGGATTTTTCTTCGCGAAATCGAATTTTTTACTGTGGAAATTAAGGGACTTATCGTGCGGAACGACAAATTAAGGGAGTTATCGTGTGGAACACACACACACACACACACACACACACACACCACACACCACACACACCACACATCACACATGTTGTGTTGTACAGTTCTCTTCTTGATTTGCCCTTCAAGAGGGAGGTTGCGGCCTTTGCGTATGCAGATGATCTGCTCCTGGTTTACGGGCTACCCGAGACCTGTTTAGATCCTGGTACTTTTGGCAAAATATGAACACGGACATACGCCAATGGATCCAGAATTGTCAAAAGTGCCAAAAATACAAAATTTCTGCACACCCTCACGTACCACCTCAAACCTTCGACGGCACCCTCCCCTTCAAACACCTATATATGGACATCTTCGGCCTGTTTCCCCCCTCCAAAGGAAAATGATACTGTCTCACCATGATCGACCACCACACCAACTGGATCGAATGCGTGCTGCTCGCCGATATTATCACTACTGAAGCCATCATCTGGCACTTCCTCACCAACTGGGTAGCCTGGTATGGTTTTCGATGGATCATCACTGTCGACCAAGGGAGGCAATTCTAGTCCTCCCAATTTATTGACCTCCTGAAATCACTGGGCATTCAAAAACAGTGCACAACGGCCTACCACCCCCAATCCAACAGGAAAATCGAACAATGGCACTCCCTACTCAAGCAAGCCCTTTCTGACTCTAGCGGCATGGCCTCCTGGACAAAGGCCTTACCGTGCCTCACGCTTACTCTCCGCACCCGGGCCCGACCCTCCGATGGCCTCAGCCCAGGGGAATTGACCTTCCACGCTCCCTTGCACCTACCGGCAGACAATTTTCTCAAAGAGCTGACACACGATCAAGATAAAACGCTGGCACACCGCTTACCCCAAACGATTTCATTCCACCACCCATACCTAAAAGAACAGGGCATGCATAAAACCTTGCGGCCCCTTTATTCCGATCCGTTTCAAGTTATCTGTACGATAAATGCTACCACTACCCTCTTAATCGACAACAAACCATACCACTGCACTAGCTCGCTACAAGCCTGCTTTCAACTTCGCTTCTCCGCTACTACACCAGCCTCCAACACATCAGCAACCCGATCCGCACAGTCTGACAATTGCACAAGGTTGACAATTCTACAGATACGAACACCCCGACTACCCCGTTCCGACATTCTGCGTCTCATCGACCACCTATGTGCTTCGCATCCACCGTCCACTAATATATTGCCTTACTGCCTTCAGCACCTCCTATGCCTGTTAATTTCCATCACCGCCTTCAGCATCTACCTTGTCGGTAACCTTACATACCAACTCAATGTACCATTCCTGTATATCTGATAATAATTTTATCAATTAAGACGGAGAAGCCGTGCTACCCATTGCTAGGGGCACAGCCCAAGTACCTAATGTTCCCTCCAACATTAGGGAACATTACGGTCGGTCCGATGGAACCTGAGGAGGGTAGATGGGCCTATAAATACACCCAAAACAGGAGCGTAGCGTGCCTCTGGTGACGGGGGTACCGCAATGAATTCCACCCCCCCCCCCCCCCCACCAACATTCACACTTCCTCACACACTCTAAAAATGTAAATGTGAAGCAGTTCTTAGCAAGCTGTTTGTCAAAGGAATTTTATGATATTATTGATCTTCCAAATTCATTAGAAATAATTCATAACATTCCCTTGCAAACAAAATAAAAGGTTTTTCGAACTACACCCTGATAACCATTGGTACCTATTGTATGTTTCAACAGTGAAATGCCGAGTGTACTCACGGTTACGTTCCTTCACAACTCTCTTGAAATCAGGCAACGCTGAGGTTGACCGGCCGGCTCTGATGATGTCGTTCTTTTCGCTAAAACTACGAGAACTAAACGAACGCTGAACCACGGAACAATTAACGCAACAACTATCCATTTTAGGAGGAGACTAGGACACTAGGAAAGATTCGAATTCAAACAACTAAACCTGAAATTAGGAACAATTATTGTGAAAACTACAAGTAATAAAATTATGAGAAAACAGGCCTTCGTAAGAATAGCTTCCGAAAAGCAAAATGGATGACAGTGACACTAGAAGTTGTCAAAGTTTTTTTCTCGAGTTTTTAATTGATAGCTACAATCGATCCATACGCCAATATCCCTCCTCACCAAGATTGGGTACGCTGGATATTTGCGCTAGCCCAACTTACTAACACAGTCTCCTGAAGATGTGTAAGACACTCACTCACACACGCAAACACACTCCCACAGACGATGTAGAGACACACACACATCGGATTCTGGGCCTCCGCAGGACTGGTAGCGGTACCCCAGCGACCTTGAGATTTCAAATATTCGAAACCTGCCGAAAACCATATGATTCTAATCGACTAATCGATACTTGGCTGTTTTTCGTCCATGACTGGCAGACATGGAGGTTGGAGGATAGTTCATGGAGGGAGAGTCATGGAGGATGGAGTTATGAGTGGACAATTCAAATTGCTACCTACCTACGGAATGTAATTTTTTTCATTTTTCGTGTAGGGTAGCGCCGGTACCCCCGGTACCCCTGACGCTACGCGCCTGACCCAAAACGCCTAGCTCGGACTATTCATCCTATTTCTCTCAAACGACCACATTATCTTTCAAACCTTGCCTTCTCACTCATCCAGCATTTTCCTTCCTTAAAAGCTTTCAACTAGGTGAAAACCGGGTGAGAGCATCCTTTCAAATACTCCTCAAGGTGCAAACCGGACGAGTATTTTTCCAGATATTCAACGAGGTGAAAACCGGGTGAATACCTTCCTCACGTTCACAAATACTCATTGAGGTGAAAACCTGGAGAATAGTTTACCTAAATTCCCAGAGGCGTGTCCTAGGAGGTGAAAACTGCGTGGATACAATTCCTCTCTCTTTTCTTATCCAGAACTCCTACCCACTCAAAATTCACTTAAAGCCAAACTTCACGTCAAATTTTAGTGAGCATAAAAGTTTAATATTTCATATCAGAGCCATCACACGTGTAATGGAAGGAGTTTTGCAAGGCGACGTTCTTTCTCCACTTGTTGATTTCTGACCTAGAGAGTTTTTTACTGGAGAATGGATTACGTGGACTGAACATTTATAGCCATCAGGGTGGCATCTCGATTCTGTACGCAGATGATTTGTGCCTCTTGCCTTACAGTTATGCTGAAATGAACAAAATCCTGGACGCCATAAATTTTTTTGGTGAAGAAAACTCCCTTTATGTGAACCACAACAAATCAAATGTTGTAGATTTCAGAAGGAATGTTAGTTCGCCTTCAAGGTACAGGTTGATGTATGGCGAATTGGAAATACCCTTGATGGCCAAGTTTTTTAGTTCGGGTTTGTTTGTTTGGCACGCCAGGGATGCAGTTAAGAGGGGTGAAACGGCTGCAAGGGCGCTTCTGCCTATGCTGCATAAGGCCCGTTGATGACCTCTCCCATCATGGCGGAGGGTTGTGGAATCTCTGGTTCTCTTTGCCTCCCAGTATGCGGTTGAATCATGGGGGGGTTTCCATGTGTGATGTTTTTGGATAAGATCCCAATTCGTGTCTACAAAGCCATTCTGTTTCTACCTAATAACACCCCGGACTACCTCGTACACACAGAACTAGCTGTGCCTCTCACTGAGGTTAAGATCTTGAAATTGCTTCGGAGTGCATGAGCCGATTTGGACCATTGCTGCATGGATAGCAATCTCTTCCTAAATCCGTCTAAATGCTTGGTCGTTTCTTTCTTTAGAGCTCGAAACCGTATCGACTTCGGTTATTCCCTCGGCAATAACACTCTGATTAGGTTGACTGAGTTGAAGGATCTCAGTGTCTTGCTGGACGAAAAACTGACCTTTTCAAGCCACATCTCTGTTACTGCTAACAGGGCCATAAGAGCCTTGGGGTTTTTAAAGCGTAGCAGGAGGGTCTTCACAAGTATCCCAGCTATTGTCCTGCTGTACAAAATCCTCATTTTGCCGATTCTTGAGTATGCCTCTCCAGTTTGGTCCCCATTTCATGCCGTCCACCGTAACTTGCTCAAGAGGGTCCAGCATACATTTTTGCGCTACGTGGCTTTCAAATGTGGCACTCCAGCTTCGGAGGTTGATTATGGCCAATTTTTGGGTGCGTGTCAGTTGGTTTGGCTGACTACGAGGAGATGTGCTGCTGACCTCATCTTCCTGCACAAATTGCTGAATGCCCACCTGGACTGCCCGGAACTGCTCTCGGCGATCCTCCTCCAGCCTGTAACAGTGTGGGTTGTTCTCGATACATTTTTTCTTCCGGTGGAGACGGGATCGGTTTGGGGAAGCCCTTCTTAACTGGTGATAATCTCGCTGGTCTAGGAGGGGGAGAAAATAAAAACGGAGTTATTGAAAAAATATTCTATTTCCACTAATACACGAAAAACGCAAAAAACACTGTTATACCGGTTTCGGTGATCAAACCATCGTCAGTAACACACAATAACTGAACGCACATTGGAGAGGTGACCTTATAAATAGTGACAAAGTGAAATGTGGTCGATTAGGATTGGTTGTGAAGAAGAATGGTGAAGGGAACAAAGGAAGGGGGGTCGATTCTGATTGGTTGTGAAGAAGAATGGTGAAGGGAACAAAGGAAGGGGGGTCGATTCTGATTGGCCCAGGAAGAGAATGCCAAAAAGTGAAAGGAACATGTGGTGAAGGGGGGAGAGGGGTGGAACCAAGCAGTTACAGAAATGAAAGCAATACTGGAGAAAAACTCAAAGGAACTACATCATTCAAAGATTTACCCAACCTATCACTCTTGATAATTTCGAATTTTTCAAGTACATCCAACATGCTCCCTTTTGGGCAAAAATGAAGATATGCAATGAACCGTCTGTCTGCAAGATCATAATTGAAGCTATGACTGGATTCATTCAAGTGACGTGCAAAGGCCGGATCACCCTTATTATCCCTGAAATCTTTTTCATGTTCGGGTGATTCGGCCTTTGCACGTCACTTGAATGAATCCAGTCATAGCTTCAATTTTGACCTTGCAGAAAGACAGTTCATTGAATATCTTCATTTTTGCCCAAAAGGGAGCATGTTGGATTTACTTGAAAAATTCGAAATTATTAAGAGTGATAGGTTGGGTAAATCTTTGAATGATGTAGTTCCTTTAAGTTTTTCTCCAGTATTGCTTTCATTTCTGTAACAGCTTGGTTCCACCCCTCTCCACCCTTCACCACATGTTCCTTTCACTTTTTGGCAATCTCTTCCTGGGCCAATCAGAATCGACCCCCCTTCCTTTGCACCCTTCACCATTCTTCTTCACAACCAGTCAGAATCGACCCCCCTTCCTTTGTTCCCTTCACCATTCTTCTTCACAACCAATCCCAATCGACCACATTTCACTTTGTCACTATTTATTAGGTCACCTCTCCAATGTGCCTTCAGTTATTGTGTGTTACTGACGATTGTTTGATCACCGAAACCGGTATAACAGTGTTTTTTGCGTTCTTCATGTATTAGTGGAAATATACTATTTTTTCAATAACTCCGTTTTTCTTTGAAATGGGTTTCCACGATTTCTCCGCGAGTGATTTAGTTCGTACTAGGAGGGGGACTCTCCAGGGTCCACCCCCACTGTTACACTCTGTCACATGGTAGCAGAGTGTGGTTCGGTAGTATGCACTGAGCACTTCACCATACTCCATCAACTTTTTGTGGGCTTATCAGAAGGATAAGCCCAAGGGTTTCCCAGAAGGATTCCTTTACTAGCAACCTGTCCCTTTGATAATACATACATCTATTGGCTTCCCCACCCTCTTTCCCCCCTTTAGAGTGTCAGTATAATTAAAATATACTGAGCTCATTAGAAGGCGATTGATGCCATGTCCCAATTGAGAAGTCCCAATAGTTGTTCCACCCCACCGATGGAGGTTGATCTCCTAGAGGTGGCCCAGATGAGCACAATTCACTGGACAACAACCTCTGACAACATTATCCGCCAATACTCGTATGTAGGAGCTTTGTTCTCCACCAGTAAAATATTAGGTATTGAGGTAGTACCATTACGATGGAGGTTAGTCACCTTGAAGTTGTTCAGATGTCTTTTCCTGAACCAGAACTTCATACTACTTTTCATTCCCACTTTTCCCTCTCATACTTCTGCTACCCAGAAGTATGTCATGTGGGGAGGAGTGTAACAGTGTGGGCTGTTCTCGATACATTTTTTCTTCCGGTGGAGACGGGATCGGTTTGGGGACGCCTAATCGATATCCCTTCTTAACCAGTGATAATCTCGCTGGTCTAGGAGGAGGACTCTCGAGGGTCCACTCCCACTGTTACACTCTGTCACAAGCCCCAACGGTTTTCGACGCGTTCTCCAGCCCTATTCCACGTCCCATTTTTGGCGACGAAATACCTTCTACACCGCCCCCTTATCAGGCTTCCCCGCATGGCTAACTTGCTGCTCTGCGCCCATCCAGACTTCGATTTTTTCTCCAAATCACTGGCCTCTCTAAGAAGTTTAATTTTTTCTTCACAGTTCGTTTTCTCATAGGTAATTATTCTCAAGGACTCGCATATCATATCACAACTGTACTAATTTGTATATCCATATCATTATTCCATACTCAATTATGCACTTCTGCAATTTAACTGGGCTTGCCCGTAAGTAAATAAATAAATTGGCACTGATTTGGTGGCTAAAATTGTGTGATATGGAAGACTACAGGTATCCCAAGCTTTTTTTCCCCCACTTTCTCACTCTACACATGGGCCAGGAGGACCCTAGGTTCAACTGGGCTTCCCAAATAGTTGCTGCCTTTGCTAGACATGACGATAGCCGGATTTGGTTGATGCAGGACCAGGCAAGCTTCGACAGAGACAATTTTCTGGAAAACCTTGAATCATTCTGGAGGTGCGCTGATAGACAGCGTGTGATGGCATCATCTTTCAATCAGATTTATAATAAGTTTTACCTCCCACTGGAAAAGGCGTCATCTTTTTACCTGGACTCTGACCTGGGAGTGCAAAGAAAAAGGCTGCTAGGCCAGGTTAGATTAATGTAAAATTATTTTGCCAAATTATGTATACCCGGTTTTGTGGCCAAGTTTAACAATAATGAGGGATGTCCGACGTGCAACCTTAATGAGGAAAACTCTGTTTTTCACTTTTTTTTTGTGACTGTCCTGTCCTTCGGGGTGAGAGATTTTCTTTTTTTTATTGAATGAGTTCTCCTTTAGTGACATCCTCCCTGCTATATTTTTAATGATATAGCAGCATCTAAAAGAATGTATTTTTTCTTGAATAACTGCATTCGAACCAGAGCCTTTTTCCTTAATGAAGGCTTTTTGTATTAGCTGTACGTCACTTTTGTTCGCTTTGATTTACTTTAGGATTATTATTTTGTAGTTGGACGATCTCCAGTGATTTATTCATTTTATTTTTTCTTATTTTATTCCGTTTATTTGCTTTCAATTCTAGTTTTCTTTCCGTATACCTCTTCTTCTCGTAGTTCGACTTTAGCAAATTTTTCTCTATATTGTGCCAGGCGAAACAGTTCTGCTGGTCGGTTGATTCCGTCCAACTTCTAATGTTTGAAAGCCAAGATGCTCTTTTTCTACCAACTCCTCTCCTTCCGCTGATCTTACACATCAGAATTGCTTGCAGAAGGCGATACTTAGGCCCTCTCATGATGTGTCTATGTTACATAGGTGAGGAAGCCTACCCGACTTGGCAGACTTTTTTTACCTATACGAAGAACGTGTCCTTTCATTTTCTGTAATTGAATACGTCAATTTAATTTCCGTGTGTTTAGACAATTAATTCGCCCGCTAGTCACGCCAAGCTTGACAGTTCTCGTCAAACAATTTTCTGTACACAGAACTGAACCGAAAAAAGTCACCTGTACACTCAACATAGTTTCTTCTGCAAAGGACGAGAAATTACTACAAGCATTTGCTAATTTCGTGATGAAAAATATTGGAAACATTTTTAAGTGAAAACTTACTCCTCACATTAAAAAAAAGCAAAGTAACAGCCATTCAAGGCTGGGGCTTTTCGTCCGACTGCCCTGCCAGCGTCGCGGACGTGATCAGCTGTCCTCCAATGGGAGGATCAGAATTCGGTCTGATCATTTCGCTGTTTACCTGGCTACTCATTGCCTCGCCCCCTTGAGTGGAGAGGGTTTCGCCCAACAGCTACATGGGTCATACTTGGAAGTGTCACCACGTGTCACGGCGGTCACCCATCCAAGTACTCCTCACATAGTAACAGAACTTCCCGTTTAAATGAGGGACATATGAATGTGGTGTGGCCATTTGCTCTCAGTTCATCCACAAGCTCCATTCTTGATACATTTTTCTGGCACAACATGATTTTTCATACGAGTAAGAACGAATCAATACCATAAATTGTTAATTTCGTACGCCCTATATGATTCATAGAATATACTTGCATTAATATGAAATACCTAGTATAATATCACTACAATAATATACATAACAATAATATAATACTTAGAATAATATTACGTGTGGGTTCATGTTCAAATACTTTAGGTAGGCCCTTAATTTAATTTAGCATAGGTACTCATATTTTTCTCAAATTTAAGTAAAAATGTCGTTACAAAATTATTTAAAGAAATTAAACTTATCTTCTTGGTTGTTCTGCTTCGAAAAAGAAAAATCGGAGGAGATTTGCTAATAACTTTGACCACAAAACACTGCTATTTCACGATTTATGGCACTTGAGGCCCGACTAGCTGGTGCACGTTAATTATCCACTGCTTGTTTACTTGAAGTATTGACTCAGTTGACAGATGTCAACTGCAAATAAACATGAGGAGAAGGAAAGTGCCAATGTCAAGCACCTACCTACAATACAACCTACCTATCTTTTAATCATACATTTGACGAGGGTTAATGCAACAACTGACCTAATGGGTGACATGGGAGAAAACGGAATCGATTTTTTTGCGAACCATTTTAGCCGCTAAAACATTTTTATAAACGAACTAATTGGTTCTGGTCGGTTGCAGGTCGTGCATGAATTGTGAAACTGGAAAAAGCGGTGTGGGATGAAATTTGGAACACCGCAAATACTTTTTTTTAAATGAATTTTGTAGTTTTTGGTGCACAATCGAAGCAAAATTAAATTATCTTCATCTCTTGTTTTCTAATAAATGTGATGAATTACCAATTTTTTACGTCTCATTACCTAAATTGCGTAGAGATCTCATTGCGTAGAGAGATACTGGGCAGCGAGGCACCGTCTGGTAAATCTCCCTTGGGTGGGCGTTGGTTGAAAAAATGAAAAAAAATAAAAAATAAAATAATAAAACCTCTCATTGGGCAACAACTGGTATTTTTCTGCGGTGGGGGGAACTTCTGCTGATTCTTTACAACGTTCCTGTTGAACGGAAATTATTTTGAAGAGTCGTTATGGTAGTGAAATGGATAAAAATGTTTAAAAAAGTCGTTTTTTATGTGTTTTTTTTTTTAGGAAAACATGGTGAAGGAGTAATTTTAGGTATCTACCTAGAGGGACATGAGGTATCAGAGCAAAATTCCTGTAAGAATAGGTACCTAGCTAATAAAATAATTTTGTCCAACGAGAATCGAATGTGGGCCCAATGTGCGGTGTAATGCCCCCTTCATATCTTCAAACGTCGAGTCGAATTACGCCATGGATTCCGCCATCGCCTTAAACTCCTCAGAAAAAGAGTTAATCTTTGAGTTAAATTTCATTATGTTGGAATTCTGACTGGTTAATGTTTCCAGGTTAAATTCATTCGAGTTTGAATGTATCGAACCATCCCCGTCCGAATCGTACGTCTCTCATTTGCAATAGCACCGTCTACTCATGTACTTGTGGACCTCTACACTTTTCGTCCTAGTGCACACTGGGTGAAATCTGCTATTACACAGAGCACATTTCGTAATATTTCTAGGAGGGAACAACAGTCAACACCGTTCACAGTAAGTCAACTCAACACGTCCTGATGTGAGACGCGACCGATAATGAGGACAGTTATTTCTCTGACCGAGGTCCGAGCAAGATAGATTTGTTTCCAACTCTTGCATTAATGTATTTATTTGGTTTAAATTATATTATACAATATTACATAGATGGTTTTGTAATAGATAACATTCACCTAGAGAACACTGACACTACGCACTCTCCATTAAAGGACAATGCGCTGAATTCATCCAGAAGCATTTGCCGATTGCTCGGTCCAATATCCGACCCCGGACGTTTGGGGAAGTGATAAGTCCCAATTGGCCGGTTGATGGAGGGTGGTTTCGTCTCTTCTGACATCGACATAATTCGATGCTTCTATATGCCATCAGGCGGCGCCACTCCTCCCCAAATTAGGGATTGGAGTTTCTCTAGGCACCAATGTGTTCACACATGCAGCTCTAGTGAATAGTGAGCTAGCTACTTATGTCAATATTCATATCGGGACGGGTATCGCTGATTTATAAGAATATTTTCTGTTTGGTTTTAGTCACCAGCATGAAAGCAGCCATATTCTACCAAGGTAATGGAAGCCGTATAGTAAATTTCGATTGCAAAAACATGTTTGTCCTCCAAGATCTAAATTTCCTCTTGCTGAAAGCAAAACGAAACACGAAAAGGTGGGGGTGTAAGTACTCAGATGAATTTTGGATGGTGGTTGCGGGTTGTCCCCTAGCTGATCCCATATAAATTTCATGAATACCAGACTGTAACTAACCTCTGCGCATGCAAATGTCCTTGGCTCACGCGAACCTCGGTTCTATTTAACCGGTTCAAATTAAATAGTCATCGAAAAAAGAGGAACCAAATTATGCCAAAAGAATTTAGTCGGAATCACACACACAGAGTCTCTACGCGTGCTTCATCGTGAAATCCTCCATTGCTTATGAACACTTTTTATCTAATTCTGTTGGATATGTGGCAGTTCTTGAGATATTCACTAGTATCATGAAATCCACACTACACGGATGGTGAGCAGGATCGCAAAATCAAGATTTCTCGGGGGGGGGGGGGGGGGGACGCGTTGCAGTCTCACTTAAATCCATAACTCGACTAGAGACTGACAGCTAAGACGGAAATTAAGACCGATTATTTATGGTTTTCTGTAGTTTCATGAATAAATACTCCTCAGAGCCCAAGAGAACCCCACTGCCACGAACGCCAGAGTGGGACGCTCTACACAATTTTCTTTAGCAGAGTTTGATTCACCCATGTGCGGTGCCTAGGGTTGACCCCGATGTTCCTGATAGTATGATTAGTCTGCGCCGACCCTTCACCATCCCAAGTTGTAAATTGCCTACCCAACGGTCATTGTACCAAGAGGCTACGACGGCTGGACAGGCGGAACAGTTATTCTCAATCAATTCTCATTCCAAGACGAGTTGATGTTTAAAGGATCACTCACAGCTCACAGCGTGAGGTCTTGCAGCTAATTCCGAGACTAGAGCAGCAAATCCGGCTTCGCGAATGACCTTCAAATTTCTCTATGTCACTTTTATGCGATCCGCACTGCTTTTCATAAATCAGGACTGTGTATATTTTTCATGATACTAGAAAGAATGAAAGAGGTAAACTGGTGCTTGTGTATGGTCGGGACTTAGCAAAAGTACACTGCAGTACATGAGACACTCGCTAGATAGTGTGGCTTCCCAACTTTCTCGCACTGCTGCTACAAATGAATAAAAATAAAAATTGAAAAATCATACTAATAATAATTACTTTTATCGTGTAATGGAAGGACAAACAGAAATCGCAATTCTTGATGATCCTGTTCAACTTAGTAGGTATTTCATCATTATTTCAAATACTAGTACATTTTTACATATGGAAAAACGCCGATAATCATTACACAACGATTTATTATTTTCAGGTATAGATGAAACGCGATGAGGGTGATCTTCTGCGTAGATCACTGTTTTGTATGGTCAATTTATACCCTCCTGCTCTTCCCAGGAAAACCTTACATCGAGTACAGGAGCCGACTGGGCAGTTATTATAGTTTCATAAATACGTATACGGTGGATTCGAGAATTCTATCAATAACTATTTGTTGTTATGCACTACTACTACGTACTATTTGTACGTGTAATTTTAAAAGAGTTGGACGAATATTCATCCGCGTAGTTTGAAGAAAAGTTCCTAAAAATGTCATCAATATCGGTTCATTGTTTCGTAAGAAATTGATTACCACGGACATCGCGTTTGCGCATGCGCAGTGGTGATACCAGTGATCCGATTGATCTGTAATTCTTCGGGAAGCATTTGAGGTACGAACTCTGAATATTTCAGCAAAATCGGATTCGAACTGAGGAAGTTCTGCTCGTGGCCAGGATTTGCGACACACAAACGGACAGACACCGAACCAAATTTGTTCAAGTTGCAAAAGTACCTATCAAGAAAATATAAAAAACCATCTCTCTTCAAATTAAATAATATCACCGAACAACAAACTCGAGTTCATAATAGCCATGCGCACTTATAATCAGCTGTTCCATATCAATGATATCTAGGCTGGAGTTATGGATACCGTATGATTGACACTCATGCTGATGAAGCTTTTCGGCTCAAACTTTGGGGGCCTTACTATGAACGAACGGCTGGACTTACTAAGCTCCGGGT
Organism: Leptopterna dolabrata; assembly: GCA_954871275.1. Classification (NCBI taxonomy): domain Eukaryota; kingdom Metazoa; phylum Arthropoda; class Insecta; order Hemiptera; family Miridae; genus Leptopterna; species Leptopterna dolabrata. The sequence continues at coordinate 72,309,811 of OX940974.1, read as the reverse complement.
GGTCTCAAAAAATCCTAAAATTCGGAATCAATTGAAAAAGTTATTAAAACCATACCCTTCTATTGAAGGTTTTCGAGCCACGGCATTTTGAATATTTCCATCCCTTAGAGATGAGGACCAGCTAGACACCAAATGGGACCAACAAATCAAATTTCATTAATTTTGGTTCATGGTAACTAGTAAAGTGTCACGTAAGGCGGACGGACCGAAATTTATTATTCCATTTTCGGATTCTGCGTAGGTACCTTCAAACGTAAACCGTAAGATTTTGTGTGGGGGGGGGGGGGGTTCATTCCCCCCCCCCCCCCATGCTCGATTCCAAAGGTCTATTATTATAAATAATGAACCAAAAGAGAGAATCAAAGAAACATCATCAAATTAGACCACGTACCTCGTTGGAAGTTGCAATGAAAATTAATAACAATCTATCCAGAATCATCTCATGGAAAAGCCGATTACTCCATTTATTGAGTTTCACTGTCAGTATATCTCGACTTTTCGTTGTAAACATCTCAAGTCCTCCAAGTATGATAATGCTCAAAGCAATTGATTGAATATGGTTCAGAAAAATCTGGACGAGTACTTTTTGAAGGGTTGGTACAAGGAAAACCTCCTTCAAGCTCGAATAAAAGCCATCCACGATGTAGATAATCATCATGTTGATCCCATGAAAAACCTACTGGATGATGAATTGTAGGTATTCGATTGCCTCACTTGTCCCAAATGAACTGCAGTCCGAAGTTGTCCAGTTTTCCACTCCCTTTTTTGTGCACACTAAAGCTATTTTGGGCTATCTAGTCCTGATCAATATTTATGCACAGCATATTTGGTTGAAAACCAGTAATTTTTGTGACAATGTGACTAAACATCATAATTACTACTCTAAACTACCCACTGACATACTATCAGTGGCGTAGCCAGGATTATTGAATGGTGAAGGGGGGGTATCGGAAATAGAAAATGTAAGATTTGACTTTAGTGGCAAAGCTGAATGTAAATTTAACAAAGCACTACATTTTACAGGTAACATTAGGTAAGATAAGTTGATAAAATATTTATTTGGCAACAATGTTAGCGAATTTTCAAAAAAAAATGAAGCTAAGTATACTGCAATGGGTCCAAAATTTTCAGAATATGAATTTTTGAAATGGTTTTATCTGCAAATCTTTTTCAAAGCATCCTGATTTCATCCCTAGATTTCAACAAAGATTTATATGTATATTATATATATTTATGTGTCACTCCAGACGGCATCTGATCTTGGGTGCATGATAAAAACTCCAAATTTCGCCAAAATATTCTTATTGCCAAACAAAGAGATGAGCTCGAAGATGAGCAATTTTCAAAAATTCTAAGGGGGTCTTATGTAAGTTTTTAAGGGTCAAAAATGGGTAAAAACGGCTAAAATTGCGAACAGTTGGTATACAATTATTGAAAGTGGTTTGGATGGGTGAGTAAAGACTGAAAAATACCATTTCAGTTGTTTTTCTTAGAGAATAGGGGTCAAATTTGGATTTTTTGGTGTCAAAATTTGGTATTAAGGGCTAAAATCAATATTAATTGATCTGAAATAGTGTGGCGACACGACAGAAATAGGGACTGTGGAAAATGGAACCACCTCCAGTTAATTTGTTGATACTTTATTTAATTTGGTAGTTACGAATAAAAACAGTTGCGTTCAAACCTTTCAAGGAAAAACTCGTTTTCTAACTTTGAATAATCTAGAGTTTAAAGTAGTCGATTTAATAGACCAAAGTAGGTACAAACCGCACAAGAAAAGGAAGAGAAACCAACAAAAAAGTGGCGACCGCGACAGGATCGGCGGTTTGATACCTCACGTAAGATGACGACCACAGTGAACATGAGACGAAGGTCCGCTAAAAAGGTATTAGCAGAAAGAATAGTTGCAGAGCTAGATGCGGAGCTAAGGGAAGAAGCAGCAGATATTACCTCGATAAAAAGTAAGATGCAGGAGTTGGAAAGGCAAAGAGGTGAAAATCAAACCCTCCACAACGAGGTAATTGAAGAAATCATCCAGAGGGACGATTTCACCGAGCAGGAATTACTATTAGAGGATACCGCCGACTATGAATTCTGTCTTACAGTTAATAGTATTACGCAAATTGCACAATCTAGGTTGGATGTAAAGAAAAATCAGGCTCTCTGCGCAGACAAGGCTACATATAGTAATAATAGGAAGCTCCCTAAGATAGAGTTAGTTAAGTTTGGAGGGGAAATCAAGGATTGGCTCCCGTTCTGGAGCTTGTTTCAGAAAATAGATCAGGATAGACAGCTTCCAGAGGAGGAAAAATTCCAGTATTTACTTCAAGCGGTAGTTCCCGGCACTAGGGCACGAGAAGTAGTTGAGAGCCTACCACCTACTGCAGAAACTATAAGAAAGCGATTGACGCTCTGAAGTCTAGATTTGGGCAGGAAAGTAGATTGACTGAATACTACTTTAGAGAATTATTGAAATTGACATTAGCAATGAATAAGTCGGGGCAAGTAAATTCTGCTTCCTCTATATATGATAAGATAGACGCAATTGAATGCCCTTGAAACTCTAGGAGTAGCTTCTTCTACATTTGCTACGGCTCTCTGTCCGCTTGTCGAATCATGTTTAGGTGCAGATTTACTAAGAGCATGGCAGCGATCAGGACAACAGAGCGCCGAGACTGCCGAAGCACGACTTGACAGTTTACTGCGATTTTTGAAGAGGGAAGCCGAAAGTGACGAATGGATCAGGGTTGCGGAGGAAGGATTTGGAAGTATAGAAGACAGAGAGGCTATTGGAAGATCAGAAAAGCCAGTTCCAACCGCAGCGGAGTTAGTTGGAGTAGCAAGTTCAAAATCCCGTTCAGGTACTCAGACTAGTTCTGTTTCTTCCTGTGTGTTTTGCCAGGGCTCCCATCTGAACTTATCTTGTGACAAAGCCAAAAAAATGACACTTGGAGAGCGTAAGTCCATTCTAAGGGCGAAGAGGTGTTGTTTTCGATGCATGAAATTTGGCCACCGAATTCTAGAATGTCGCACCAATGTCTATTGTGAGCAATGTGAGGGACGTCATGCGACGTTAATGTGTTTTAAAGCAGCGCAGATAGTAGAGCCAGGAACAAGTGCAATAGTTATAGAAGCGGAGCAACAAGTTGAGAATAACCTTGCTAGTACAACGACTGATCTTGTGTTCTTGCAGACTTTACAAGTTATGGCGCGAGGGGAATCAGGTAAAGAACAGTGTATTCGAGTCCTTTTCGATTCAGGATCGCAGCATTCCTATCTTCGTACGGAGCTAATTGGTGTTTTGGGCTACAGATCACAAGGAGAAGTACAACTTCTTCATAACCTTTTTGGGGGGGAGTCAGACGGGTCTACAGAAGCACAAAATGTATAAAGCGCGATTAAGAAGCCTTAATGGGAGTTATTTGTATAACTTTGATGTGCTAGACCAAAAGCTCATATGTCCCAGCGTCCCGAAATTCAATAAAGCTAGAAGTGTTATGAAAGAGCTCGATGAATTAGGTATAAAGATTGCTCCAGATACAGATACCCCAATAGATTTACTGATCGGTTCGAACGTTTATGGAAAACTGCTGACGGGCCGAAGGGAAATTTTGAAATGTGGTTTAGTTGCCTTTGAGACTCATCTTGGATGGATTGTTTCAGGGAAATTTAAAAGTTTGGATACAGGTCACATTAGAGAGCATGGAACCAACACAATGAGTGTGATAACGATGTTTTCCATGGCGAATCCTGATTCCATTTGTAACTTATGGGAACTGGATGTGCTTGGAATTGAAGACCCCTACCAGAAGAAAAGTAAAGAGAAGCGGGACCAGGAAACACATCAGTTCTTCCGTGATACAATAAGAATTAATGAGGAAGGGCGTTACGAAGTAAGATTGCCATGGACCGAAGATCATGTGCCCATACCTCGAAATTTTTTATTGGCAAAGCGTAGATTAGACCGTACGATAAGTAAGTTGAAGGAATCAAAAATGATGTCTGTTTATGATTCTGTATTTGCGGAGTGGTTGGATGAACACATAATAGAGAAGGTTGACTTTGAAACATGGGATAAGGGACACTATCTGCCACATCGCCCTGTTTTTCGAGATAGTAAGACAACCCCAGTTCGTCCAGTCTTTGACGCATCCGCGCAGGAGAAAGGATTCCCTTCTATCAATCAATGTCTACAAAAAGGAATAAACTTGATAGAAAACATTCCGAAGTTGCTGCTAATGTTCCAAATGAACAGAATAGGTGTAATTTCCGATATTCGAAAAGCCTTTTTGCAGATTAGTTTGGCGATTGACGATCGTGACTATTTGAGGTTTCTGTGGGTTAATGAAGATGGTTCACTGCAAATTTTTCGGCATGCGAGAGTAGTGTTCGGAGCATGGGCGGAGTTAGGGGGGGGCTTGGGGGGGCTAAGCCCCCCCATGTCTTTTGGATAATATATATTTTTTTTAGGATGATAATTTGAAAAAAAATTTGGATTTGAATCATCAGGGAATGCTCAGTACACATTAATCATAAAGTGTATTTTAAGAGATAAAAGACAAAAACATAATTTAATGCGATAAAGAGTAAAGTGTAACGTCAACATGCAATAGTTGCCGCTGGTCTTTCACAGATATACCGGCGGGGACTTAGCGCCTGCCGGCCTGGCCCTGGGCATACTGAAACTGAACGCTTTCTCAGGTCACCCTGCGAGGGAACTTGCGGGGTTCCTATGATTTGTGTGTTTCACAGATATTCACCGTGATTCACACTGCGTCACCTCACCAACCTGCGCCCCAACGTGCGGCCCGCCTCGGCGCGCCTCAGCTGAGTGCTTAGCGTGGTTTGTTTTGATTACAATCGCTCCCTCGTTCGTGAGTTTCTGATATCAACAGTTGTGCATGTGCGTGTGTGCGAGACGACTTATTTTGTGGTAACAACAGTTTTATTTTCCCCTCACGTACAAATAAGTGATAAATTGTGTTTTTATTAGGTGTTTGTTTTCTGTGGTTATTTCTAAACATTGTGTGAATTTCATATTTCAAAAAAAGTTTTTAATATCATTCTATGGAAATAATTTAGTTCGAAATATTTATTTTAACATGATGTATTTTTTAGTTTTATGTATAATTAGTTAAGTATTTAAGTTAGTTTAGGCCTTAAAGGTTGTAAGGTTTTATAATTTTGACTTTCAAAATAAGACTTTTGGAAAGTGTTTCACATTTTATGTTTTGAAAATTAAACTTTTTCTAAAGGAATGTTTGAAGTTTTTATTTAATATTTTCCATATTACTAAGCTTAAATAATTCCGCCTAATGTCCTATTTATCGGTTTATTTTTAAGCCTAAAAAATCTGTAATGTTAAAAACTTAGCCCCCCCAGCAATCAATCTCCAACTCCGCCCATGGTTCGGAGTCACCAGTAGTCCTTATCTTTTGGGAGCTGTGATTGAGCATCATTTAGTTCGTTTACTAGAGGCTGGTAGATTTGATTCGGAACTACTCCGTCTATTGAGAAAGAGTTTCTACGTTGATAATTGTGTTACAAGTGTACACTCAGTAGAAGAGTTGGAACGCTTTCAGAAAGATTCGATAGATGTTTTTGCAGAAGCCAAGATGGATTTGAGGTGTTGGGAGTTCTCCGACTCCTCACTAGCAACTGAATCAACGACACATGTGCTTGGACTTATTTGGGAGCGTAAGGCGGATAGGCTGGGAGTAAATCCCTCTAACTGGAAATTGGATGACACGACCAAGATCACTAGGAAAACGATAATGTCAATCGCCCATCGAGTCTTCGATCCAGTAGGGTTCTGTTGTCCAGCCACGCTGTGTCCCAAGTTACTGTTGAAACAATGTTGGAGTGAGGAAGGAGGATGGCTACAAGAGATTCCTGAACCTCTCCAAGTAGAATTTTTGAAATGGTATCACGAATTAGACTACCTAGAAAAGATTAAAATCCCGCGTTGTATTTCTGGTGAAGGAAAAGTCATCGAGCGTTCGGTTCACACTTTTTGTGACGCAAGCAAAGTTGCGTACAGCGCTGTGGTGTATCTCCGTACAGTGACGTCGGAAGGACTAGAAGTGCAAATGATTCAGGCTAAGTCCAGGGTTGCTCCCTCAGATGAAATTACTATTCCGAGATTAGAATTATTGGCAGCGTTAATTGGGGCAAGGCTTACCAATTCTGTGAAAGATATCTAGGAGAAGGTGTGGATTATACCTATTGGAGCGACTCATCTACAGTTGTTACTTGGATAAATCGGGATGAAAATTGGGGAGTTTATCTTCACAATCGAGTCAAAGAAATTCGTAGTTTGACTAGGAAAGAAGAGTGGAGACATATTCCTGGACTTTACAACCCAGCAGACCTACCGAGTCGAGGATGTTCACCCAAGAGCCTATACGAGAGTAAATGGTGGCAAGGTCCAACTTGGTTGAGAGGAGAGCCGGATTCTTGGTCAGTTGGGACAATGGAAGTTGACGAGACAGTAATTGCCTCGGAAAAGAGAAGGAAAGGAGACAGTAGTGTGGTTCTCCTCACTACCCTGGCCGATCATAGTTGGTATCAACATTTGAGTGTTGACTACGAGACTACTGCCCGTTTGGTGGCATGGGTGCTCCGTTATGTGGGAAACAGTAGTGCCCAGAAGAAGGGATTACCGACCGTCAGAGGTGGGCTGCTGTGCAAAGAAGTTGTACAAGCTGAGAATTTCATCTGGAAGACGGTTCAGGAAGAAAGTTTTTGCTCAGTAGGAGATGATAAGATCAAACCACTTGTAGCATTTGTCGATGAAACCGGGCTCATGCGTCTAAAAACAGAGGTTACCGAGAGAAAGGACACATACGACTTTCGTTTCCCGATTGTCCTTCCAACACAGCATCTGATGGTTGAAAAGCTTGTTCTTCATGAGCATAAAAGAGCATGCCATGTGGGCGTCCAAGGCCTCCTCAGCATCTTGAGGAATCGGATTTGGATACTAAGAGGAAGACAAGCCGTCCGAGGGATCTTAACGAAATGCATAAATTGCGCCCGTTTTGAAGTCAAGCACGCTGAAACGCTAACCCCGGCTTTACCAGAAGCGCGTACAAGGGATGCAGAATTCTTCGAAGTCGCAGGAGTAGATTTTTTTGGGCCATTGATCTTAAAAGATGGGAGAAAGATTTTTGCAGTGATCTTCACTTGTGCTGTATACCGGGCAGTCCATCTAGAACTAGCGGTTTCACTGTCCACAGTAACCTTCATTCAAGTTTTACGCAGATTTATTGCAAGAAGAGGTAGACCTACAGTACTGTACAGTGATAACGCAAGGAACTTCACAGGTGCTGATGCGGCTTTTGGAAGACTTGATTGGGAAAAGGTAGCGAGGTTTTGCACTGCAGAGAGGATAAATTGGCGTTTCAACCCCCCTTCCAGTCCGTGGTGGGGAGGATGGTGGGAGCGACTAATTGGAGTCATCAAGCAAATGCTCAGAAAAACGCTTGGAAAAGCTTCCGTTACATACGAGGAACTTGAAACGATCCTATGTGACTGCGAGGATACTATGAATTCCCGACCACTGACCTATGTCTCTGAGGACGACCAAGACTTGATGCCCATAACGCCTAATCTGTTTCTCAGAGGGGTAAGAGAATCAGGAGTCCCCGACTGTGACGCTTTGAGTGCCACCGGTTTAGGGGAAAAATCACAGTATTTACAGAAAATCAGAGCAGATCTTCGCAAGAGATTCCGCAACGAGTACCTTGGCAAGCTGGCTCAAACCGCAAAGAAGATCACCAGAAAGTTGAAGATTGGTGAAATTGTTCTGATCGGTGGTGAAGACAAGAAGAGGATTAGCTGGCCTCTAGCGAGGATTATAGGATTCATACCAGGCAAAGACGGGGAGATCCGAATTGTCAAGCTTATAACTGCCAGGGGTGAAGTCATGCGACCCCTACAACGAGTTTACCCACTCGAAGTTTGCCTTAATGATCAGGACGGGCAAACGCCTCAAGACCTGGAGGAGCAAGAGCCGCAAGACTTCGTCCACCAATAGGCCCCGGAGTGTGTGGAAAATGGAACCACCTCCAGTTAATTTGTTGATACTTTATTTAATTTGGTAGTTACGAATAAAAACAGTTGCGTTCAAACCTTTCAAGGAAAAATTTGCCTAATTTTCCAAAATGGAACATTTACCTAATTTTGACTACCGATTTTGAGCAAATCTCTAAACCAGATTTAATGTTTAATGAGGTTAGCAGAAGAATTTAGGTCTCTTTAATTCTTTAGTGTGAAATTGTCTGTAAGATACGCCGTTCAGATCTTATCTTATCCGTACTATATTATAAAACCCGTCTATATAAAGTGGCAAGGGAGTATCACAAATTTCTCCCTTGAGAGGGAAAAACATTAAATCATGTTTAATGTTTTTCCCTCGCAAGGGAGAAATTAGATATAGTTTTTTAATGTCAAGAAAAAATGAAAGCCACAATTTCACTGAACTCTACAAGTATAATGTTGCATTTACTGTACTTATTATAGAACTCGCCATCAACATATGGTTGCTACAACAGAAGGTAGTAACTGTGTAGTAACCAATGAAAAACGTAGCTATTGACTCTTGTTTCTTTCGAGTGCGATATTCTTTATGGTTGCTACAACAGAAGGTAGTAACTGTGTAGTAACCAATGAAAAACGTTGCATATTTGCGTGTCGGAATTCACAGAATGACCCCCAGCCCTAAAACATTAAACATGTTAAAACTCGTTTTCTAACTTTGAATAATCTAGAGTTTAAAGTAGTCGATTTAATAGACCAAAGTAGGTACAAACCGCACAAGAAAAGGAAGAGAAACCAACAGGGACTATTTCGATGACAATATATTTTTCACAAAGAATAGTGGGTCAGATTTGACTTTATAAGGGCCAAAAATCACTAAAAATGGGTCAACGTTCAGGCCCCACAGATCGCTCCCCGTCACTTCCTCAATCAGTTTTTCGTTACCCATGTTGAAGAGTAACAACAATCTTGAAACTGAGAAGAAACCTCTAAACCTCTAGGAAATGAAAAATGACGCTGGTTTTGACGGCCTTCGTTTTTCATTTCCGTGAGGTTTTGTGGTTTGTTTTCAATAATTTTAAGATTATTGTTACTTTTCAACATGTTTAACAAAAAACTGATTGACGAAGTGCGGGCATATCCCCCACTGTACCACCAATCCAATCCAAAATACATGGACCCTGATTTCAAGAACAATATCTGGAGTAAATTAATTGGAGAGGAGTGTCAAACAACTGATGAGAAATAGGTGTATATTTTTATATTAGGCGTTGAATTATTATTTGCTCAGTTCTCGCTTCCCATACGACTGATGCTTTGTATTATTCTTCGACGGATGTATGACGGATGTAACTCGATCCGATCCGGTGGAATCTCGTGACGGTGTCGGGCCGGCCTCGAGACGACCGGCGGCGGCGTCACGGAGACGGTCTGTTGTGAAGCGACCTTTAGAGGGAAGTCGGGGAACCGTCTGCACAACACATCACACCCCAAACCCACATCCCCTACTTGTTCGGGAAATATTCACAAAGGCCATAACATTGCTTGTTTGTAATCAAATAAGCGTAATATTATTTAACTGTTTATTCATGTTCGATTTACCGTTTTCTCAGGTATTGTTGTATTTTTTTCTGTTACTTTTGTGATCATTATCATCTAGAAAATTCAATTTTGTGATGAAGTTTCCGAACTAATGGGGGGGAGGGAGGGTTATGACCCCCACTACCCCCCCCCCCCCCCCAGCCACTATTAAAACTGTACATGCAGGTATCGATTACGTTTTAGTGCATTGTTGGAGCTGACAGGTTTCACCACGATGTGTGCTGTATTAGCTAAAATAATCCCTTTCACAGTAGGTATCCCAAACTTGATGGCTCGCATTAAATTATTTTCAGAGTGCAGTCTGCAACCTCCTCGCGCCACAACAACAGGCCCCCGATGATAATGAAACGATTGATTATGTGCCTGCAAATACAGACATTGTTGACGGACGGTTGCATTGTGTTGAAGCCAGACATTGTCGTAAATGGCTCGGAAAAAATTGTTTCAATAGCGAACGACTTCAGAATCGGAGGCGTGATCAGTAACGCCTTTATCGGCCCCCTTTGTGTCTGAAGTTAATAATTAATTGTTAGTTTGATTAAGAGAGAACGGCCTCTTCAGGACAACTTCAAGAGAAATTTTGTTCCCGGAAGGATGGCGATTAAGGTTGCCGACGTCGGTTCTTCTGTCGGCCTAGTAACATTGGACGAGTACCACATATTATCCTCAATTAATCTCAAGCTGAACTAAACACAATTTACATTAGACGTACTGACCTCGGGTGGCCATGCGTTCGTATTTCCCTATATTTTTTGCATGGACATGCCCGTGTTTCTATGGTTCAAAGTGTGTTTCTGGAGCTTCCAGGGGCCCGGCATTGCTTCTTCTCTAAGGGAAGAGAGGAAGGGGAATTCACATCCAACGTCCAAAAAAAATTCTGTATTCATAGATAAAAATTTTCACTACTTGTATTCCGCGCTGCAGATGACAAGGAGCAAATTTGGTTTCGTGACTGTCTGTACTTAACGCGTCGTTCTGAATCTGTCCCGAATTGCTTGTAATCACCATATCTTATCGAAATAATAAGAATGGAAACGAGCTGGAATTTCGAGGAAAAATGCGTTACGGTCTATGGCCCCATACGGCGCATCTCAAAAAATTCCTCTATTCCTCTCAATTCCGGTTCTATTTTGACGGCATCCATCAGCAGAACCATGGGTGTATACCCCGAACCACTCTGGTGTGGGACAGCGGGTCTCCAGGGTCTAGAGCGCCAGAGACTTCAGGATTCAGGGCGGTACGTGTGTCATTATTATGTCTTCTGTCGGCGACAGGGAAACCACTTGAAATCAGCTAACAATACTGGTGTACCAGTACGAAGAACCTCCTTTTTAGGAACTCAGGGTTTGATGTTGTAGTAAGCATTGGCTGGCTATTGAAATAATGATAAATTAATGATTTTGCAAAAATTGCAAATTAAAATGTGTTTCCAAGTCGGCATTAGTGCCGAAAAAATCAAAACATGCTTATTTTTGGTTTGAAGACATTAAAGTTTTATGGTACACTCACCAAAACATCAGAATTGTCTGTGTCTTTCGATGCCACTAAGGCGTAAGGGAGCGGCGCCACTGCTCCGGGAAATAGCGCCACCAAATTCAAGAACAGCTGATATTGGAATTTTTGATTTGAAACGTTGAGCGCCCTCTAAGAATTCTTCAAAATACACCTGACAATTCCAGACGCTACCACTAGCGCCACAGGTGCCAGTAGGTACGAAGAATTTGTGTAGGTAGGTACCTACCTGTTGAGTTTTCGGGATTTTGGAATTCTAAATTGTAGTTCAAGTTGAGAACATAATGATGTGTCTAGTTGTTTATGCCACTCACCGAAGCCACTGATTTCATGAAAATACTTTTTTTTTTTAAATCTTTTTCTGGGCATACGTGGGGCTCCTGATTGGATGGACCTACTAGTTTTACTGTATGTATAATTTTCTCGTGTATAAACCGCAATGATGGGCGTATACGGTCTGAAACAACCCTCATCCACGCCCCGAAATTGGGGCGATCCGATGGACTAAACGATCGCGGAACGATCATCCAATGATTGCATCCTGGAAAGGTCGTTAGATCTAATTATTGAGCATGCTGAGTCATGATTGCGGGGAAGCCTTGATGGCTCGACTAGGACTGGTTATTCTTAGCTACAGGTTTTACATGTAGGCATATCATTGAAATGCAAATTACAGGCATATTCACCGCTTGGCGCCACTTGCAGTTAGGATTTCAGGAATGAAGACTTTTATCACACCCCTTTATATTCCACCGAGAAACAGGACATGTCAATTTAGCCAGTATTTTTCCAATCGTGCGAAGAAAAAGTCAGCACGGATGCGAACTACTGCAGACCATACCCCGATATACCTAAAGGTAGGTAAACACCCGCTGAGAGATATTACCAAACCTTCCGGTAACCCTTTAGATTCAATACCACCCGCTAAGGGGATTATATCGTTTGGTGAGTGAAGCGTTACACTCATTCCTGATCACCATAAAAACCTTGAAACCCTTCCTCGTATAATTGTACTCCCACGTAGAACAGGAAATTGTAAAACAAATACTCCATACTCCTATCGTAGGGCTCATGCTCGATGGCACTTGGCCCAGGTAAAAGCCCTGAGCCAGGTACGCCTCACAATAGGCAACGGCTGGTGCTCCTTCGTGTGTAATTATTTTGGAACCATGCTGAGTTTATACCAACTTGTTTTTGTTTTTTTTTCTTTCAAAATGTTCCCCAGAATTTGAATATTATCGTTTAATTAAACAAATTCGCAGTTCAGCAAAAGTTGAATATTTATAGAGGGGAACTGTGGCCGGTGCTGTCAAGAGCACCACGTACCGTCTTGAAGGGTCGCTCATGTAGCCCCAAGTGCCATCGACTATGAGCGCTACTATTGTAAAGCAACAACGCATCTAGAACTGATTAACCCAGTACACTGGAAAATGGCAAGTTTCACAATTTCGATTGACGCCATTTTGCCGACAAAGTTGTTCATACTATGACTCATGTATACGAGAACTTGTTTGGCCAGAAGTTGATTGTTTTTATAATTCGTTATTGTTTTGTATCCATTGGCAGAAAATAGAATGGCGAATGAGTAAATTTTTCACGTGATCGACAGTGGTCTGAATGAAGAGATTTGGATTTGTTGATCACAGTTACTTCCATTACCAAGCTTCCCGAATTTTGTCGCACAGCTCGATCTAAAACTGACTTCAAGTTTAATATGACTCGATAGCAAAAAGAACCTTGAAATCGGAATGGTCCCTATACATAAACTGTGGCCTGGACCTACATTAAACCACAATAATACCTATACTACCCTACTACCTATACACCACAATTGGTGTGGTTAAACCACAATTTTCGGGGATAGGTGTGTATCTTCGTGGTATTCTACACCGTGTCCTTTCTCAGGGGCTAAGTTGAAATAAATAGTTTATGGACCATCATTCCACTTCCATCCAAGTAATAATCGAATCACACAACTTATTCTTATATTTAATATTGACTGCCCTCAAGTTGCATGCATATTCACAATCGAAAATTGGCCCATTTGCTACGCCTCGTAGTTTGGTTATTTTGAAATTCTTTCAACGGGGATCTAATCAAGTGTGGGAATGCTAGGAGGGACTTCGTTTGAAAATTTGAAATACCTATTATCAGACAATTTCATGACATTTTTAAAATTTGCCCAGTTGAAATTGGTATAAGATTTGAGATATTTGGTAATTGTATAAATGAATCCAATTAAGTATACGATTTTCTGGGAGGATATAATCCTTAGTTAGATAACCCTTCATCAACTTAGCGAATATGTTGAAATGGACTTCGTCTATATCTGACGAAATTCGAATTATATGACCTATCATACTTTAAATACCGAAAAACTAGCAAAGTTCCCTCCCAGAGAATCGTTTTCTTAATTGGATTCATTTATACAATTACCGAATATCTCAAATCTTATACCTACCAGTTTCAACTGGAAATTTTTTAAAATTTTCATGAAATTTTCTGATAAAATTTCAAATTTTCAAACGAAGTCCCCCCCCCCCCCCCCCACTTGATTAGATCCTCGTTGAAAGAATTTCAAAATTAGCGAACTACAAGGCGTAGCAAAAGGGCAATGTTTCGATTGTGAATATGCATACAATATGCATACAACTTCAGGGCCGGTAATATTGGTTCAGATTTGATTTTTGAGATCATCTCAAGTCAAAAGCCCGTCATCACTCCCAGTTGGCACCACCTTTCCCCGCTAAAGATATCAATTAGATATCAGAGTACTTACTTATCAGAGGACGGGCACACATTCTACTTTTTTTGAAGAGCTGACAGTTCTTTTATGGCCCGTATCAAGTCTCGAATCGAGAACTTGAAAGACCTCCACCGCTTCTGTCGCCCTATGTGAAAACCGCCTATACTAAGCCTAATAAATATGAAAACTGCCCTCTTCCGGGTGTAGGCAGACCCACTATCTGGCAACGCGATAAGCGGCTCATAGTATTTGCTTAGTACTCGCTTCTGGTCATTATTGTGCGAAGCTTGCATTCAACAATCGAATTTCTTCTTTGAGGCATCGTTATCAATGATAAAAAGCTTCTGAATATGCAGAAAATCTCAGCACTGTTGAATACAAATCAGAATTATTGTAGAATTTCTAGATCAATAACGTCATTTCGAAAAACCAGCATGCGTTTCAAAAGGGGATTAGGTACCTACCTACCGGACATGTTACTTTTAATTAGAAAAATTTATTCAACCAAAAATGTAATAAGGGATGTTGTGATTTTGTGATGCGGGTATCTTCGTAGACATTAGAATTAACCTTAAGAAAACCTTCGATCCCGTTCAGCATAGTATTTTGCTGATGAAATCAAGGGACTAGGAATTATAGGAGACGTTTCTTTTGGAATCTAGATCAGTCACATTTCCAAGACGGTTGGTAGTTGCAGAACTGCCTCAACATCAAACAATACTTTACTTCGTTGCTGCCCTGAATTTTACAAAAGGAACGCATACAATGTAGTATTACGCCTCTTGTATGATAATTGAATTATTTTGGCGGATTTCCGCGATATTTATAGTTTAGGGAATAATACATAAGAAAAACTTTAGGTATCAGGAGTGTTAGCTTTGCCTTACGGAATTTGTTCACTTAAATATTAATAGACCAATATTATTGTTGGTACCTACTTATATACCGAGGTATCTACCGAGATTATTACTTTACATGCAGGGAACACAATTTATTCAAACTTCAGCCTTGGTGGGCAAATATCAATCAATGTTTGCCAATAAATTCTCATCTTATCTCTATTCCTCCCAGGGAGCTTTTCAACATGCAACAATCTCTCCCCCCTCCCCAAAATGGGGGCGCCGTTTTATATATTTAAGATCTGTAATAATAAAGTAAATTGATGATAATATGAAATGGGAATTATGTGCGCCCCACGCTTTTATTTTTAATCATAAAAAATATTCCCGGATGGCAGAAAAGCGAATCAATTTGAAACTATTTTTATCAGTCTCTCGCAAACCACCGAGCGGTAACCACCCTACTAGCACAAGTCGGGGCGATGTCGTGATTGGAATAATAATACAATCCCACGTTGGCTGTCAACGTCGTGGCGCCTTCTCTACAACCAAAATCCGACCGACGATTTTTGAGTAGTACGGACGGACCCACACGACCTGCAGTAGGAATGGCGATTAATCTGGGGTGATATAGTTGTGTACTACAATAATTTGTAATAGGTAACCATAGAAATTTGTATTACATTTACATTACAACTTTCTGTGATTAAACAGACCACATGTAACATCCCCGACTAGAGCCCGACTTACTGTATATATTTCTGTAAAATAATGACCATTTAGTTACCTATTTAAAAACTGTAGGAAGTCGTAAGGATTTTTCATCAAAATGGATTCCATCTTTGGGAATCGGAAGATGGTGAACAAGGTAGCAAATAGGAATTACTGCGGGTGAATACGTACAGTTATGAAGTTTCGGGAGGTAGAAAATCATATATATTTTAACGTGAAATCATTGGCTCCACGTCTTAAAACCCCATTCCCTACAACAGCGGGTCGTTTACGAGAATTTGTTCTACTTGGCGGTGTCCCCGGAAACGTTCGGGTGACGTATTTGATTTTTTTTTTTGTGCATTGAAAGTTTATATCCATCACCAATCAATCAATCAATCACATGCTTTTATCATCAATACATTTTATAACAAATGGAAAGACCCAGACATGATAACGCTATGGTAAAAGCCGTCAGCGGGAGCTCTGTTAATATACGTCTTATTTTATCAGATGCTTGTACACTTTATTTCTAAGGATCCCAAATGTTAAAGTAATAATTTTACTATTATTGTATCTTATTACATCAATCTTATTTTATTATAACTATTCAAATTGTTTACAGTTCTTTTTCGGTAAAGTTAGGTATCATAATTAAAATATGCGGTGAGATCCTCTCTGTAACGCCAGGCGACCATATAGTAGGAGCACAGTTGAGAACAGCCGAGCACATCTAACAGTTCACATCTGGAGAGCTCAGCCTTCCCAAAACTGATTTTTCTACAATACCCTAGGATGGGGCAGTGTGCTATAACGTGCTCTGTCGTTTCATTCACGCCTTTGTTACAAAGAGCACAAAGGTAGGTTCTACCCTTTACCCACGGCTTCCAGTTTACGTTCAGCAATTCCCCCCAGCACTTCACGATAATCTCCGCCTCTCTCAAGGTACCAACAGCTCGGCAAGTAATCCACGGTATGGTCCAATTGCTGGTAGAGAAGATGGTACTGGGCAGTGGCGGGTCTCATTCCTAAGAACTCCAAGTGCCGCTCCCACTCCTGCCGAATCACCCGTTCCGCAAATCCACGAAACCGGGGAGGCTCAAAAGGCTCAGCCTCGGGCCCCAACTCGAGAATCCTATCATGCCAAACCCCTGTTGGATGATCTTCTTTGCAGTCCGGTTCGCGAATTGGTGGTCATGTTGCCCCAGCACTTTCCAGATGTAATCGGCACTCAGTTTGAGAGTGAAGACATGCACTGGCTCCTGCTTCGCCTCCCCATACACAATGTAGTTTGGAGCGTTTTGAGGAAGTCTGAACAGCTTTTTGATGAAAAATCGTTGTAGTCTTTCCAATTCCTCAATCTGCTCGTAACTCCAGACCTGTGCACCATAACAGATGGAGGCCAACAGGACCGACTGGAAAACCTGAAACTTTGCCGCAGTAGGAATGTCATTTGCCGTGAAGATGAAGAGCTTAGACCAAATTGAATTAATTCCGGCTCGTGCCACTTTACCTTTCTCGACAAAGTGCCTTTTAAGATTCAAACTGCACGTAAGCTCTATTGCTAAATACTTATATGAGTTGACGCAGGTAACAGCTTGGCCGCACAGAGACCAACTCTCATTCCTTGGAAGTTTCCCTGCATTCTTCCTGAAGAAGACGATCTGTGACTTGGATGGGTTTATTGTGAGGCTCCACAGATCAACGTAATGTACAAGACGCCTGATCATCACTTGCAAGTCCCCTATCAGCACTTTGTCGTCTGGGTAAAGCAGCAAGGATATACGGTTTCCGCCCATCAAAACCCCTCCACCGAGGCACTGGCTCAGGTCATTCAAATATAAAGAGAAGAGAGTTGGGCTCATATTGCACCCCTGCTTCACTCCCGAGCTCGTACTGAAGGACTCTGACACATGACCATTCACCCATACTCTACTTTTTGTGTCTTGATAAAGCTGGGAGATGGCATATCCATCACCAACTCATGCGTATTCAGTCTACAAATGTTCAAAATCATAAAATATTACTGTGTAACCTCAACATTTGCTATCACCGGATCCCACACCATGAAAAACTAAAGTGAATTAAATATAAAATGGCGTGTACAAGATTTTTTAATAATAAATCTGTACAAGTTGTGACCATAAGTCTGTCGTACGCAAATCTGTGTAGTAACCGTATAGTTACCCAATTAACAATTGAAATGCAGGCAAGGTTCTACAGAAATCTGTGATATCATTACAGGAATGTGTAACCGCAGTACAGAACGCTGTTGTTTGAACTCGTTAGCGCACGTCTTCAACAACAGACGGCAGGGAAAGCCACTATCATAACCTGCTCCCCATCGTCATTAAATGACAAATTTTGTCAACTTTATTCCGTGGCCTGCACCCTGTTTCACCTGTTCCTTCGTTACTTATCCATTCTTCTTGTCCTTACTTATTGTTATTTGTTTGGCATAATGTATTTAGTTTTCCGATGTTACGTTCCCGCCCTCGAAGAAGTGTTGCCCTTAGGATGGGTGGACAACAGCATGGGAATAAGAGGAGGTTCTCTAAATTGCGCCTGGCGGGGGTCTCGGAACTTGCGCGAGGATTTGTAAAATCGCCTTTCCTCTTTCCTCCTCACCCCTCTTCGCAACTCCCCTCCTATCATCTCAACTACTCACCCCTGTCCTCCTCGTGCAAGCTCGTAGACCCCCGGCCGGCGCCACTTGGAGAACGTGCGCAAATAAGCAGGCACGTTTCATGATGATCGCACAATAATTTGCAATATACGGTTTTGAGATATAACAGTTTTCTGCGGTGTTCGTAAAATAGAATTACGACGTTTGAACGACGTAGGCAATAATAAAGTAGGGATAGTCGATACCGTGCTGGGTATCGATACCAGCTAAGTATCAAACGTAAACGATACCCACTGGTATCAACACCAACTATCCCCCCCCCCCCCTTTTTATTTTTTCAAATAATGAACTCTACTTTATCGTAAAAAAATTAAGTGGAAGCTGAGGTAAGATGAAGGCGTTAAGCTTTGACGATTTTTCCTGATCTTAATGTCTAATTGTCTACTAAATAGAGGCTGGAATTCCTTTACCTATTACCTTCTTCAAACTCCCTAGCTTAATGCCAAATTTTAAAAAAATTCTCAAGCTTGGTACTCACAAGTAGTGTACTTTGGAAATAAAAGTCATCTTCGTAATCTTACCTCCTTTGGAGGGGGGGGGGGGGCAGGATAGGCTAAGATAACGAACTAAGACAATGCATAATTTCAACAACACATAATATATTTATTTTTCGCATTAAAACGAATGGTGTAGTTTAGGTCGGTAACGTCTGTGCGACGTAATCACAAGTTCGTGTGGCATACATACAAAGTCAACCTGCCATTTAACGAATTTTACGATTGCACTCTACGCTTGTGCGAATATATGTAAACCATACCCATGCACAAGTTAGAATGAAATCCATCCTCAAGAAATTTGAAGAAACGAACCAGGTGACACACAACGTCAGGTAAAATGATGTTGATTTTATCCGTAATACCAAGTTTTAACCCAAAAAAATCCAAATTTGACCCCCATTCTGTAGGAAAAACCACTGAAATGGTATTTTTCTGTCTCTAATCACCCTGAAGTAATTGCAATGAATCCAAAATTTTCTGAACATGAACTTTTGAAATTTGCTTATAGGCAAATCCGTTTCAGAGCATCCTGAATGGATCCCTAGATATAAACAAAATTATATATATATATATATATATATATATATATATATATATATATATATATATATATATATATATATATATATATATTTCAGGATTGAGGAATGACCAGTCTAGTCTTGTTTCTGATGTTTTTTAATTCCCACAACGTTTCTACTCAGGATCTGGGTCCTATGTGGATCTATTGGAAGATGACAGCTGTTCGTTAGTATAATGTCTAAGGTGTTACAGTTGATACATATATAAATAATAAATGTTTTTAAGCTTACTTATGGTCCAAAGGTAATTATGATAGGTGGATAGATGTTAATTCCAAGTTGAGTTACTGACCAGAGGTAAAAAACGAATTGTTTAAAGTAACATGACCTGCTAAGGTGAAGGTCATACTGTGGATCCTGCACAGTTATGGATACTATTGAGATGTTGTTCTTACATGGTTAGGCACCTGAGTAGGTAATTAAAAATATTTAGAAAATAAATTATTACAAGTGGGACTAGTAAGATAATAAGAAAATTGTTTAGGTACGTAACTAATTGTTTAGGTAGGTAGACATGGACTTTGCAGGTTGGGTGATCATACAATTAGAAAGCGTGGAAAATGGGCAGATTGGTCATGGATACTAAGAAAGCAACCAGATTGGCGGTGGATGGCAAGGAATTCGAACAGAATGGTGGTTGGGAGCGAGAAATTTGGTGGGTGGCAAGATTTGAACCATTTGGTGGTTTGTGGCAAGAATTATAATAGATTGTGGTGGCAATTTATTTTAGCAGCTGCTTGAGGAAAGGCCTTTTATTTCCCTTTTATGGTTCATACAGTTGTCTTCATTTCTAACCATATAAGCTACCTCTTTTATCCTTCTTTTCTCGAGATTCCTTCCAAAACAAAATATCTCCCAATTGTTGCTGACTGCCGGGATGTGGTTTGTTATCGCAGTATGTTTTGTTAGAGCAGCAGGGTAATTGCCGTTTTCAGAATTGGGATTGTTTCCGGAGATAGCCTTGTTATTGTCTCTATTGTGACCTTTTATTCTATCTACTCCTAACCGTTTTGTTTCCCCGATATATAGTTCTTGGCAGTCTTGACATTTAATGGAGTAAACAAGGTCGCTGACCTCATTTTTATGCAGGGGGTATTTTAGCTTAGAGAAAAATTGTTTGTTTTCATTTTTATTGTGGTTGTAAAATAGTATTTCTATGTCGGGGTTACAGGTGTTAATTTTCTTCTTCAATTATTGTTGATATGCTGGTCCATTGAATGTAAGAGAAGCATATTTGGTACTGTATGGATGTGGAGTGGGCAGGGAGCTTGGATTATTAAGGTTGTTAGCACTGGGAGTTAAATTAGTTGTGTTATTAGAACCGACTGTGTGGTTGGTGTAGCAGGGGTGTTGAATTATCATCGGATGGGTTGTTTATCTTGTTTATAGTCTTGGTAGATGATTTTCTTTATAAGTTTCAAAGGATAGTTGTTGGCGAGTAAGACGATTCTAGTTTCATTAATGATTTTGTTGTGGAATTTAGGATCAGCTAGGCTTAGCCTTCTTTGGAGTAGGTTTCATGCAGTATTGAATTTGTAGTGGAAAGGTTGAAAGGAATGAAAGTTGATAAGGCGACCAGAGTAAGTGGTCCTGTGATAGTAAGCTGTTGTGTTATTGATCCATTAGCTTCTCTGATTATTTGAAGAGCTAAGAAGGGTAGGCAGTTATCGTTTTCTATTTCCATGGTGAATTTCATGTGTGGATAGCAAAATTTGTTGAACTCTTGTAGAAGAGCGTCGATAATCGTTTCATGTACTATGATGGCTGAATCGTCCATATATATATTTGCCCAAATGATTTTACCTTGGAATTTACCTAAGATTACATTGAAAATTTCGTCTAAAACCAAATTCGCGATTGCAGCACTTGCTGGGTTTCCCACTGGGATCCCTTTCATCATCATGTTTCGCTTAGGAGCGTTTTCAACAGACTGAACCTCCAGCAGCCTGAACCCGGCCTCTCATCCAAAGAAGGCGGGGGTGAACTCGCGTTTCGCACAAACCACGCGACTTCCTCGACCAGAGGACTTGTGTTTCAGGCCAGGAGTTGGAAAGTGGATAAGGAGAAAGGAGAGAGGGAGAAAAAAAAATGTAACAATGAATTAATAAAAAAAAAACTGGTCAGGATCTGGGCAGTGCTTGCACTGCATCAAATACAGCACATTACGGGATTGGCAGGTCGTCGGAGATTCCTTGCATTGGTACTGGAACGGTGTGTTTGCGGAGGAGAAGACCGTGTCTGAACACACCATGGCACAAAGTTTGCACCGTGGACAGATCATGAAAATACGAAATACATTTAGAATAGCAGCATGGAACGCGAATGGACTTGAGCGGTACGCCTCAGATATGATTTTTTTCTGAACAAAGAAAAAAAGGATTTATTTCATGTAGCAGAAATACGCTCTACAAGGTGATCTCAAATCAAAATCAAATGATATCAGTGCTACCATACACACCACCCATCAAGCAGATCGCGAAGAGAATCCAAAGAAGGGTCCGAAGAGGGTCATTCTTT
Source organism: Leptopterna dolabrata (assembly GCA_954871275.1). Classification (NCBI taxonomy): domain Eukaryota; kingdom Metazoa; phylum Arthropoda; class Insecta; order Hemiptera; family Miridae; genus Leptopterna; species Leptopterna dolabrata. Next base: position 72,288,083 of record OX940974.1, on the reverse strand, counting down.
CATAAAATTTCACGTACAATTCGAATCTGAAATAAAAATTGGGGATTATCATTTGAAAAACAAAGTTATCGCACGTAGCGCCCGTTTAGCGCTGCGCTCGAGCACGCATTTTCGAAATCTACGCAAAAAAAAATCTTCGTATAATTTGCTTGTTAGCAGTGCTAACGACTTTACCGTTGTTCTTCTACCACAACTCATGTAAGTAGGTACTCTGCTGATTTTCCATCATTCTCACTGTTTACTTTTAGACAAGTCATCCGCAATAGTATACTGTAATATACTCTATCTATATGTTTTATACTGTAAATTCCCTGAAGATGAACGAATAAACGTTCGAAACGTCGGGAAAAAATTCTTTCACTCGATCGCACCTCAATATACCCCCACAAAATCTTCGGATTTTGAGAAATTGTATATACGCACGACAGAAAAGCAACAGACAGATTGAGTGAAACTTCGCATCAAACGGAAGAGTGCCGAAACATGGGGTTCCAAACATAGTGAATCTCAAGAAACTTGGAAACCCTTGATTTTGGCGAAAATTCCACGTTTTTTTAGATTCACACTCCATTTTCTCCCCTAAATGCCACTGTAAAAATAGAACTAAGTACACCCTTGTTAAGCTGAGATTTGGAAGAAGTTTTGATGAGATTGCAAAGTGCTAGAAGTATTTTCAGTACAACTACTTATTCTCAACATGTTCTCAGAATTGTCATTTTCTTGTTTTATGTAAGTTTTAAAGGACTATTTTTTGTGAGCTCTAGGAAATGCTGATGGTGGTATCTAACGTTAAATTCAATGTAGTTTTCAAAAATGGAAAAACTTGAGTAAATAGAGGAGAAAATCAAGTGTCTGTTTGAAATAACGGTTTTCCGGCAAAAAACTAAACAAATCGATTTCTCCACTAATTTACGATGTTTGGGACCCCGTGGTTCGGGCACTCTTCTCCGTTTGAAGTTTCACTCAATTTTTTCTGTCGGATTTATCAAGAATCATCCTGTAGGTATATATATATATATATATATATATATATATATATATATATATATATATATATATATATATATATATATATATATATATATATATATTATATACTATGTTTCCGTATTTCATTTAATTTTAAAGCTACCGTAAAATGACTCGACTTTGCCCCACAAATCTTGACTCATAATGTTCTTTTCAGTTTTTCACTCTGATAAATTTATCCGATTTTCCATGCTTACAGGCTAGATTGCTGAGAGTCTGATGTTTCGAGAAACCACCTTTTTTATTTTTAATAGCATCATTTTAAATTTTTATTTTATTTTGCAAAGTCGTTGGTGCAAAGTAATTCGGGACTCGGGATACTTTGCCCCAACATTTTTTTGCCTATAGAATTAGACAAAGAAACAGTGTTTGAGCAATATAGTCATGTGAATATAGTCAACAGTATATATTTTAATTCTGGCGTTGTAGGGTTCAATTGAGCAATTCAAAACTTATTTCAGTGGTACATTTTTACAAAATATTGACTTATAGGTAAATTTCAACCATAAAAAAACCTGGTTCAGAGTTCATGGTTTAAAAACCATGAAATCTTGATAAAAATACTCGGGCATGGTAAGTAGTCAGTTTTATCACTTAGAACAATGACTAAAATCATAGAAGGAACGTAGGTGACCTAGGTGACTTTTCCCTGAGATAATTTCGGGAGAAAAGTCATTCAGAAATTATCTCGGAACATGTGTTGTCCCAGAAAATGTTGAGGTAGATTCGATTGAAAATATGAATCATACAGCTCGTCTACTGTAAAACAAGAGAAAAAATCCACGACTCACGTTTTGGAAGCACACATGGCACCGAATTTGGAGCAAATTTTCGCAGACAGCTTTATAAACCTCAAAATCATCCTAATAACAAAATAAACTGTACTCCTCACCAGCATGCGCAAAAAAAGCGAGAAAACCTCACAATGTGTTGCAGTGTCGCCAGAGAGTACAGGAAAAATAAAAATTCCCTTCTCATCAACCGATAAATACCGGTTTCCCTGCAATGAAAGTTTTTTCGTAGGGTGGGGAAAAGTTATGCCGCTTTGGTGCCATTTTACGGTACCTATTTTATAGATCTTCGATGTACGGTAAAAAGCGCTGCAGAATAGTTCCAACCGCAAAAGAACAAGGAAAAAATTAGGCAATTTGCCCATAATTTGCCGCGTTTTTAAACAGTTACAACTTGGTTCCACAGAACCGATCGGGTTCATTTTTTGACAACTTCTTCAGGTGGCCCCAGTGAACAAGAGTGCCAAATTTCAGCTCTTGAAATCTCTCTTACCTACTCTCATGAACTGCCCAACAGAGGCTCCTCGAGGGTGGATGTACGCAAATCAACAGAGGGCCGAGTCGTTGTGGGGGGGGGGGGGGGGGGGGATTTTTTTTCTTTCTTTTTTTTTCTTTTTCTTTTGAGAAAAATGGGATAAGTGAGATTATTTGGGCCGTCCATCCGCTTCAGGTTAGAGGAATCAGAATTTCACTATTTATTTATTTATTTACAGGCAGGCCCAGTTACATTGCAGAAGTACATACCTAATTGAGTTATGGAATAATGTTATGGATATGCAAATTAGTGCAGTTACGATATATGAGTCCTTGAGATAATTACCTACGAGAAAACGGTGAAGGAAAAATTAAACTTCTTAAAGGGGGCGGCGTAGTAATTCATCGCCGAAAATGGAACGTGGAATAGGGCAGGAGAACGCGTAGAATACCGGGGGGGCTGGAGGAGGATCGCCGAGAGCAGCTCCGGGCAGTCCAGGTGGGCATTCAGCAATTCACGCATTGAATCTGTCCTCATAACTTTTTTCACAGATGATAGGTACCCCCGATAGATAGGTACCTACCATTTTTGTGCATAGGAAGAAAGCAAATCGAGTGGCTCTAGTATAAAAGTCCATATTCTGTCCTCAGGACGGCTTGGGTTTTTTTTTTTTAATCAAGGTGGAACTTTATATCCACTCTCCCACACACATCAATCCTGAAACGTCACATATAATACTTTCGCGTCGGAAGACTTTGCACAGTGTAGATATCGCAAAGTTATTCATGAACTCTTTCCCATGCAGAATATACCCAGCAGAAAGACGCCGGCGCCGCTTCGAACTGTACAGCGCTTTTGAGTTTACCTCAAACAGTGCAATTTTAAGATGGGATACAACTTTTTTTGAGATGAATTAATTTTTATTTATTCCTTAATTTTTATGCATGGCAGTAAGCAGACGTGCTAGCTGCAGCATGACTTCAATGTCCGAACGGTATAGGTGAGGTCGTCCACTGGAAGCGTACTCGAGCGGCGCGGCGCTTTGCGCTACACAAGCGGCAACGAGCGACACGCGCTACAGATCCAGCTACATTGAGTTATATGTGGTATCGTCCACTGGAAGCGTGTTCGAGCAGGCGGCTACGGGCGTACACGAGCGGCAACGCGCTACAAGCGGCAGATCCGAAAAAAGTTGGATCTGCCGCTCGTAGCTCGTTCAATACCATTGTCAGTATCACCTTCCTACCGGTTCTGGTAGGAATTCCACGTAAATAAACATTGGAATCGCTAACGGACGGTTCATCGGAACACCTACCTACCTTTGTCCTTTTTACCATTTCACTCGTATCCCTGGTAATTTCGAGTCAGGGCCCGTTTTGAGTAGGTGAAAATTACCCTCTGCGCAGAAAATGGATCATAACACTAATACAATGGATAATATTCGAAAAATTTGTTAGGGCCAGCCTCAATTTTATGGTGAAGGTGGCGAAACTCCCTGAAAGATTCCCTTTTGGAGAGGATCGGGTCCACCCCCTTTGATTCAACATCTGTCTTCGCAAATGGTTGCTGCTGTCAAGGAAATAAAATTTCTCTGGGTCCATGACGAATAAAAAGGAACAGTCCCCACTATTCTTGAATACACGTGAAAAAAAACTGAAGCCCGACGCGCGAAGGCGCTTGCAGTGGACGACCCCTGTCGCTCGTAGCCGCTTGTTAGGTTGCCGCTTGCGTCGCGTGTAGCGCCGCGCCGCGTAAATACGCTTCCAGTGGACGACCACCCTAGAGGTGTTCTAAACCTGTCGCTGATCATTATCTGGGCGGTTCTTCCTAATTATAGCTTAAGAGGACACCTTTTGAAAACAAATGCAAGACCATTGTCTCTATCCGAATGAAGACGATAGTTCAAAGATCTGAAGGAGGTAACTGACCTAATATTTTGGTAGAGAGTCTAGGACAATAGTTGACTCCCGTTCTCAACCGTTGGTGTCGATTCATCAATCGTTCCCGATGAACTGCCTTTCATTGGTGCCTTTCCATTCCTCTTATTGTTAATATCGACTCATTGTGAGTGAGTTTACAGGAGTGATCTTATTAAGATAGCCTGGAAACTTATATGATGCCAAAATGAACAAATAATATGAATGTTGAAATTTTAATCAACAAGGCACTGGTTGTGGAGTTCACTCTGGAAGAGAGTATGGAGAAAGATATTTCCAATTCACGGAATTACATTGCTCTAAGGCATATTGTTAACTCTCAGTACCATATTCAGTTCGATCAATAATTTATGAGACCAACCATTAACCGACACTTCAATAGAAGATTTTCAATCGAGTGTCATTATACAAAAGCCTTTGTCAATCCTGCTCCCTCATCCTGGATTATAACCAATATGTGAATACCAATCGTGAATTGGATATGCATACGGTCGTTTTCAATAATCCATCATCCCCTCTATCTGTACCAAGGTGGCCAGAGTTTCGCTGTATAAGTTTTTACATCTTCCGAATCTTCTTATACAAAGTATACTAAAGCTGTAAATGGACGACATCATCAATACAGCATAGTATGCTGAAAATATTCAGATGATATGCTGAAAACATCCGGGATTGTGGTGCTCGAGTCTCATGAAATACCGCTTACACAAAATTGAAAGAAGTAGGTGACCACATAGCCAAGATTACCTTATTACTTACTACATTATAGGGTTTAGCAAAAGTCGGTATCTTTTTAATTTGTTCGGTTTTTTTTGCGGGTCGGTTGGCACCATTGTTGCTATAAGTTTTCCATAGTCTTATCACTTCGATTTGATAATCCATGGCAACTTTTGTGATCAGAACATTTCAGTGACCATGGCAACCTTAACTATAGAGCAATGTTTGTTGGTAATCAAAACTCATTATCGGCCTGGTGAAAGTGTTGCTGTGACAGTGCGCAAACTTCGCGAAGTGATGGGTCGTGGGGAAGCACCTACAGCATCTGCTGTGCGGAAACTCGTAAGAAAATTTGAGGCCACAGGATCGTTACTGGATCAAAAATGCAGTGGACGTCCTCGCGGAAGTCGAAGCGAAATTAACCAAGAGGTCGTGTTTGATAACGTCTTGGCCAGTCCGAATAAATCTGTTCGTAGACGTGGTCAGCAACTGGGTGTCTCACCCAGGACTGTTCATCGTATTCTGAAACAGGATTTACACCTGCTTCCTTACAAAATTCATCTTGTTCAAGAATTGAAACCAACCGACCACGCCAAACGCCGAGGGTTTGCCAAATGGTTCAGGGCCATGAAACGCAATGATCCGGATTTTCATTCACGAATCATTTTCAGTGATGAAGCTCACTTTCATATAAGTGGTTTTGTTAAGAATAAACCCAGGACCGTCGAGGAACTGAAGGAAGAAATCCGGGAGAAGATCGTCGACCAGCTGCTCTGCGGGCGAGTCTTGCAAAATTTCTTGGAGCGAGTAGACGCGTGTCATCGGGCTAGGGGTGGCCATATGCTGGATATTATCTTCCATACCTAAATCAGAGAGGTTTACCTACATAATGAGGAAAATATTATGTAAATATACCTATTAATAAAGTTATGGGGAAAAAAACAACTTTTGCTACACCCACCCAATCATACTCAAGAAGAACCACAATACGAATCGCAAATATATTGTCACGATAACATCATTGTACATGGAGAATAGGTATCAATTAATCCCCTCTACTTATCCCTTCTGGTAGAAATTGTTCTAGAGGCAACACATACGTTCTGGCTGATTGCTACGTAAATTGTACCAACTAGCCAGCCAGGGAACCGAAGCGTTTCCACTAATAATGTTGTCCATAAATAAATTACTGGCGATTTAAATTCAAGAATTGATTTCGACTCCATCCATCAGGTACTCTACACGCATTCGTGATACAATAACTCGTGGCTAAGAATAACAACCGTTTCACAAAAGCAGTTCCAGAATGGATCCCTGAATTTTGGTGTTAGCATGTAGTATAACATTGTAAGCCCATTCTATCTATAGGTATTTATGATTCTACTTCACGGGCACTGATGTGTGTACATCTTTCAAAAAATTACAAGTTGATCAGGAGCTCCTCGGAACATTTGGGTGTAGTTGATGTAAGATTTGAGTTTATGGTGTAAAAATTAATGAGAACATTCGAATTGGGCAGTGTCACTGGTATTTCACTTCAATATTAGGGAGTTTTCCCTACTCCTACATGCTTGCTAAGGTCTTCGGTTCTTGTTCTGCATCAGTATGAAAGACGGCGAGGATTGAATACGTGGCTGAAAGGAGGAACTGATTGAAATAATTGGCACAAGTAGATCGAGAAGAGCTCTTCAGATAGCAAAGTGGGACCTTAACCGCTGACAATTGCAGCTAATGACATTCCGAGTAGCGCAGAGTGAGCGTTTGAGGTGTTAGGGTGGTAAATTGATGGTCGAGTCATCTAGGACTAGAACGAATGAAGGATTCATGCCGTGATTACTTTGACTGGTCTGTTTATTTCGTTTTGAGAAATAGTACCTAGCGTGTTTCTGGCACCATCCTTCTTGGTATTCGCGTTTGACTTTTTCAACTATCGAACATTCTCTGTTTTTATCTAAAACTATTAAAACTCTTCTGTCCCCAAACTTCTGTTTTATTAAAAATTGTTTATGGTGCCCAATTAGCATCCCATTTTGTGCTAACTATTATTCATAGCTGTTTTTATTTTGTTTTCAGAAGTACCTAGATTGTTTGTGGCGCCATCCTTCTTGGTATTCGCGTTTGACTGTTCAACTATCGAATATTCTCTGTTTTTATCTAAAACTAGCTGTGTACCCGCGCTTCGCAACGGTAGAACAGACACCCCCTGTATCCCCCCCTCCTCAACTGATCAGAAACCTTCCCCAATGCAAACCCTAACTGCCTTTAACCCCCCCCCCGTATCCTATGAACCCTCCCTACCTGGTTAGAAACATTCCTCAATGTTCACACAACAAATTCCCAAAGTTGCACTCCAATTGGTCAAGTAGTTTTGAAATTTCTGTAGACCCCCCCCCCCCCCCCCCTCTCATAACCTGTACTCCCCTCCCACTAACATCCTGATTGAAGTACCACTTGAATGTACTCGTCGAGCTGAATCCAGAATCTAATTACAATCGGATTTACGTACAACCGTTCAAAGTTATTATAAGCATAAACGTCCTCATAGAAGTGATTATAACACGTTTTTTAGTAGTATTTCATTCATAGCGTTTCAACGGATGGACAGATTCAAATGCGGATTTTTCATAAACCTTCCCAGATAAATTCTGCGTCAAATGGTACCAGCCGCAACTTTCTACGTTCAGCCGTTCTCAATTGATGCCGAGACAAACAAACAGACAAACAAACAGACACTGTTTTATTATATGTATAGATTTTGAACTGAATCATTTGTTTCTCTGTCATTATTTCTGACGACGCGATACCCTTGAACTGAATAATTTGTTTCTTTGTCATTATTTCTGACGACGTGGTTGGAACGCATCAGACCTCCCGACAGGGACCAAAGGTTGAAATAACAATATAGCGTCTTGTGAGTTGCTAAAACACACTAACATGTTGCTAAAACGCAAAAAGTACCTATTTTTACACACGTTTTCACTCATAACACCTCTGGGTATATTCCGATCGGGCTGAAAAGTTTCGGGACACAACTAGGGCCCAAATGGAGCATGTGTGCGAAAGAACGAATTTTTTTGACCGAAAATGAAGCCTGTACACGTGATACGGCGGACGGCGGACGGACATTGCATTTTTGAAATCTACGCACCTTGAAACGGAAAAGAAAAAATTTTGAGGGGGTGTTATAAAAATTTTTTGCTAAGCGAATACATAGGTGTATTATTCACAGAATAATAAACCAAAAATAGATAAATAACATATATATAACTTTTAAAAAATCAGACAGAAAAATTATTGTTACTTCTATTTGAACAGTTATTTTAATTGAACATCTTAGGATAGTTACTGGTATCAGAAATAACCATAAAAATATCACTGCAATAAGATATAATACATCCCCCCAAAAACAACCCTGTTGTAAAAATTCGCGCGGCAAGATAGATAACCTCCTCAGCCCCCAAAAGGATTGATATCCATTTTGCCCGCCAAAGTAGCATGGCGTTCCCCAACAAGTACAGGATCCCCAGAAAGCAGCGACTTAAAATGGAGGTGTATTTTGAATCCAAGTGGCGGGGGCGCATCCCTCGGAAACCCCTTCGAGGCCCAGGGCGCTTTCGGGGAGAAGCAGTTTAGTTCTGTCCCCCTACTCTTGACGGCTACTCACCTAGGTACGTCTCGCGTCTGTTCGACCAAGAAATTCGTGCATCGTTGAAGGGGGGAGTGTTGTGGGTCTGATGAGTTGATTTTAATTTAATCCTAATCTTTGCACAATCAAATCTTCGTAATTAATATCCTGGCGAAGTGTAACTATCAATTCACCTTGCAGTCTGTTTACAGACTTTTGGTTTTTTCAAAACCCTAAGTCACCATGGGTGATTATCCTGATGCAGAAGAAGGAGAGATTAGGGAGGATCAATATTAATGTGGGCCATATATATATTTATATATAGATCAGGGACGGATACTGGCCAGAGCACAGGAGCATGGAAAATTGGATTAAAATTCGCGCGAGGAGAGCTGGCTGTGGTTGTGGAAGGGGCTTCTAGTGGCCGAGGTTGTACGGGCGAAGGGGGGGGGGGGGGGGGGGATCATTACGCGGAAGCCATGGAACCCCACAAACAAGCACAGGTGATGCCTTTAAAGGGTCATTGTGAATGGAAAAAACGCTGCAAAGTCCTTGTCACATGGGTTTATTATTCTATTGGACATACCTACAGAAAGGTTGGCTGTTCATTAATTGTTTCTTTCATGCGTAATAATCGAAATAGCTACTTCTGATGGTTTCCATTAATTTTGGCCCCCAAAACACAAATTAGGTACGCTCTTTTTTTTCTTTTTTTTTTAAACTATCTTTGATCATTGGTAGTGCCATTTAATCGTCCTGAACCACGTCTTGACACTTTTTCCAGTGTTATTATACAAACTGATGGTGATTTCAGACGATTTCCCAGGTTTTTCACTCATAAAAAATCAATTCTGGGAGCTGAACATTTGGTAGAACTCAATTGTCCACTCTTTGGTCAAAATCGACTTCATATTCGATCTTCTCGTCCCCAAAAACATGGAAAACGATACCTCAAAAGCTCATGTTACCAAAATGTTGCTAAAACGCAAAAAGTACCTATTTTCACACACATTTTCACTCATAACACCCCTGGGTATATTCCGATCGGGCTGAAAAGTTTCGGGACACAACTAGGGCCCAAATGGAGCATGTGTGCGAAAGAACGACTTTTTTAGATCGAAAATGAAGCCTGTACACGTGATACGGCGGACGGCGGACGGCGAACGGCGGACGGCGGACGGACATTGCATTTTTTGAATCTACACACCTTGAAACGGAAAAGAAAAAAGTTTGAGGGGGTGTTATAAAAATTTTTTGCTGAGCGATTACATAGGTGTATTATTCACAGAATAATAAACCAAAAACGCTGCAAAGTCCTTGTCACATGGGTTTTGTTATTCTATTGGACATACCTACAGAAACGTTGGCTGTTCATTAATTGTTTCTTTCATGCGTAATAATCGAAATAGCTACTTCTGATGGTTTCCATTAATTTCGGCCCCCACAACACAAATTAGGTACGCTCTTTTTTTCTTTTTTTTTTAACTATCTTTGATCATTGGTAGTGCCATTTAATCGTTCTGAACCACGTCTTGACACTTTTTCCAGTGTTATTATACAAACTGATGGTGATTTCAGACGATTTCCCAGGTTTTTCACTCATAAAAAATCAATTCTGGGAGCTGAACATTTGGTAGAACTCAATTTTCCACTCTTTGGTCAAAATCGACTTCATATTCGGTCTTCTCGTCCCCAAAAACATAGAAAACGATATCTCAGAAGCTCATGTTACCAATATGTTGCTAAAACGTAAAAAGTACCTATTTTTAAACACATTTTCACTCATAACACCCCTGGGTATATTCCGATCGGGCTGAAAAGTTTCGGGACACAACTAGGGCCCAAATGGAGCATGTGTGCGAAAGAACGACTTTTTTAGACCGAAAATGAAGCCTGTACACGTGATACGGCGGACGGCGGACGGCGTACGGCGGATGGACATTGCATTTTTGGAATCTATGCACCTTGAAACGTAAAAGAAAAAAGTTTGAGGGGGTGTTATAAAAATTTTTCGCTGAGCGAATACATAGGTGTATTATTCACAGAATAATAAACCAAAAGGGATTGGCGACCTGAAACGGATTTCCGCCGATGAGAGACCATCTTGTATAGTGAAAAGTGAAATTCTGGAAGTTAGAGAGTAGGTACACCGCAAGTCTGCTCCAAGCGCTGCCTGCTATGAGTAAACCATGAACATTCATGGATATTTTCTCGCTTGAGAGTTTCTTCTCTTGATAATTCCATCATAACACAAATTTATGATATAGTATGACAAGTGAATATGACAAGTGAACCAGCTCTCGCGCTGTTCTCTCGTTGCACATTTTACAGTTTTTGGTTTTGACACGAACTTTAGGCTTTCTCACTCGTTTCATTTGATCTCAACCCTCGCTATGTGCTCCGCTTTCGTTCCCGATCTCGACCCTGGCTTTTGACTCGGCTTTCGTTTTTAATCGTATCATCACGATTAATAATAAGGTAGGTAATTTTAATTTTAAAAAACCCCTATTTGCGATTGATTGTGTCAGAAAAAAGCGAAGAATCGCGATGCAGGCCGGCCTTAACCGGTGCCAACTAAAAAAAAACTGTAAAAAAAAGTAAGGATCACCGCGCGGTCTCTATCAGAAGTTTAATAATGTTGAACAGTATGCCAAAACGGAGTTGTTGTGTGGATACTCGCAAGGGGCAAGTTAATTGTTTCCCATGCTTATGCTCAAATGGTCGTAATGGTCGTATTGATGGACGGTATTGTAGATTTAGCCCGTTTATCTGTAAAAATAGAGAAGCATTACTCTTACATTGTTTACATTTACATTTACTTTACGTTCTTACACTTATACGTAATTTTTATTATACAATTTTATGTAATCCACGGAATAATTTTAATTACCATTTCAGTTACCCACCAATTTAGTTACGTATGCAGGTACCATTATAGTTAAAAATTTAGTTACCATTTTCGCATTAGCAACGATGGTACGTACACATTGTTCCTGCAACTGCTTGACGGACAGCACACCTAACATTCCCTTTGTGCACCCCCTCGGTTAAGGTGCACAAAGGGAATGTTAGGGGCTGGTTAGAGCTACGCGCCGTCACCGATGCCTGATGACATGGATCGGCGATTGTATAAATGCCTGATGACAACAGAAATTGGTAGAAGTCAAGGCGTGTAGAGACATCTGTGTCACAAGGCAAAATACTCCTGACGAAGACAGAAATACTGAAATGGATATTATCTGCTGAAGACAACAGACGGAGGAGTTTCTGCGCCTGATGACGACTAGAAGCGTAGTACAATAACGGCAGGTATACGACTCCGTCCCGTCCCCTCATTAATTGAGGCTGTAATGCGTGTGGAATAAAAGCGGCTAAAAGGTCTGTCAACACTCCGCCCTGAGGGGATTGAGACCCGTCGAGCAATATGCAAGACTCCGTACCGGTGTGCGACCTTTGGACAAACCTATGCAATGAATGAATCTGCCGTACATACTTGGGTACTGGTATTTGTTGTCGAGCCTTACAGTTTGCAATCCCCTGGGATCGGATCATTTCCGTATTGATCATTAATGGTGTCGTAGTTATGTCTCGCAAAGCCGAAAAAATCATGAGCGAACGCAGTAACAAGATGTTGCTCATGGAAGGTTTCACGTTTTCAAGTTTTTGACTAAATCGCAAAATTAATTGTAAATTAAATTGAATAGTAGGGCCAGCCAGTTTCAGGAACCTGGGTTTCGATTTCGACTGCAGGACATCCATTACTGTCCCTTTATTCCATAACATGATTGGTCTAGGGCAGGGAGGTTGCGCCCATAAGGCCATTTGGTCCACTGCCCCGGCCCCCCAAAAACACTAGGAGTCAAATAATAATAATAATAATAATCGAACCATATGTTCAGTTGACATTTGAATTTCGCTCCAAACATTGAACCTAGCTTTTTTCACAAAGTTTAACAGCGACCCGCTAGATTTCTCTGGCTATGGATATTCAGTATTCTAGTAGAACATCCATGGAGGTTCCCTAGACCAATCATGTTATCGGAATAAAGAGACAGTAATCGATGTCCTGCAATAGAAATCGAAACCTATGCTCCTGAAACTGGCAGGCTCTGGGACCTAGTGTCCCCATGGCAACTGAGAAAAGTGGCCCGTCCGCGCATGCTCGTCGAGTAAAAATTTTCCACCCAGAAGTCGTTCCTGTTCAAAATCGATTCGATCCCTTCGATTCAGTTTGTCATCTTGCTACGAGATTCTTATGTCTTTCGATTTGATTTTGTTGTCTGGTGAATCACATTCGCTTTCTCTGTTGAGTCTGTTGTCGGTTTTCCATTTTTTTAGTCCAATTTTGTGCGTTTGCGTTCGGTCTGGTTCCGGTGACAGATTTGGATTTGTGGTACCTACGTGCGTTTTGTCCTGTTTGCTGTTTATGATCTTGTAGATTGATCGGCGTTGTAACAGTAAGTAGGCTAGCTTCTAGCCAATACCTTCTCCATTCAAGTTGGTACCGGCCGACGGGTCATTGTTTCGTTGTATTTTGGTTTATTATATTTTTGTACCACGTGAATTCGGTGGCTAATTTACTGTCGAAATTTACGACGTTTTCGTGCGACGATAGTGTTGATTAAAAGTTTAGGAAGAGATAAGTCTTTGCTCACTTTATCACTCAATCGCCTTTATCACTCAATAAGTGCATAAATAGGAGGGTATTTTGTGGTTATTTTGTTGTTGTGGGGGTTTTGGAGGGCCTTGAGGTATTTTGAGAAAAATCTGTTGGCTTTGTGTCCGGTTTGGTGCCCCACCGCCAATGTTCAAGGATACTTTTCAAAGGAGCTAGACCAAGAACTTCCAGTTGAGTTTCATCGCAGTTTAGTTTCTTAGGCTCGCGAACCACAAGATTCTGTCAGCATTCCACCTCCCGATTCTTTGCTTACAGGTAGCTGTTCGAATTTCCCCGTCACCACACTCACAGAAGTGAACACACCAGCCACTAGTAGAGGTGCCCGCACTTTAAAGAGGAAGAGAGGGTTGAATGCCCCGTGTATTGTATTCAGCAGCTCCTGCAAATTTGACCCACGACATATCCTATCCCTCAGTGGTGAATCTTGAAGGTAGGTACGTGAGGAAAGAACGGGAGGTGGCTGCGTCTGTGGCAGTCTGGCGAGTTGAAGCTTAATAATAAATCGTTTAGTTAAACATTTTACATAATACAGATAAACTTACAGGTCAAATTACGAATATAATGTTTTTATTTTTTTAGCCTAGTCAGTTAGTTACCTACCTTTACAGGCTCGGTCTCTCTCCCAGGTCAGCATGTGTGTGTGTTCGTTCGGTAATATATTTGTAGTTTATAATTCGTACACATTATACCAACTATATTAGTATATTTAGTGTCTAATGAAGGTCATTATGAAAGTACATTTCTGTTATTCAGAATTTAAATTTAAGGACGGTGGATTTTACATTCGTTTGAGTCATCGAGGTGTTAATTTTGTTATTTATTTATTTTATTTATTATTATTATTATTATTATTATTATTTTAATACGGCTAAAGAACTAGTTGTTGCTTATGGTAGATTTTCGAAAACAGAGTGTGCTAGCCAAGACAACTGCCTAGTGTAAAAGTCATTGCTTGGACGTGCTACAGCCGCAACTCGATGAGTCGAACACCGATATCTCGAATTTGTGGATGTCCCGAACTGTTTTTCAGGTCCCGAGTCCCGCCCAGAAGCCCAACGCGTCTATAACTCCAACAAACTATGAGTCTAATTAATGAAAGGCCCACGAGTGGGTGGTGAGCGGGTGGCGACTCTATATTATTTCGAACAAATGCCCCCATTTCTCAAAAACTCAACACGACATGTCGAACGGCTGGCCTGGTGTTTACGTTAAATTTCAAGAAGGGGAGTTAGTTTAATGTTTTTGCGGACAATCGTTATCGACTGAAGGACACGGTTGAATGTGAATAGAGTTTTCAGTTTGTCATCGTACTCCCAACCGTACAATGGCTCCGCTTATCTTAAAAGATAAAGTTCGATTTACATACATCTCCCATATTTTTCTGTTTCTAGTACAACCGATATCTTGAACTCTCAGTTCGACAAGTCGAACTGCTGATACCTCGAATTAACGATAACTCGAATCGTTTTGCCTGGTCCCGAGGTGTTCGACTTTTCGAGTTGCGAATGTAATAATAAAATACTTTCTGTGTCCGTCCTGGTAGATCTCACATCACGACTTTTCTTGAACAAGCCGAGGGATTTATGCACATATAAAGCCAATCTGTAAACATACGTCATTCTAGGAGAAAGCACTTCAAAATCCTCACAGAGGTTTACAAGTCAGGTGCGCCTATGTGATTTGTGGATATACAAGACAGTGTTCACAACCGCATTTGCTTTTGCAATTTCTACATTTTAATTTGCTTATAAAATATTCATGTTTATATCCTTCGTAAATATTGTAATTGCTGCGCTAGATTGGCAGCTTTGCTTTAAATTCCCTGACAAATTCTAATATAGTAATTACATGCGACCGATACATAGTGAGAGCAAATTCCTGTGAGTCAATTTCGTATTCTGTACTTATCACTGATGCATCCACTATGTTCCACTCTTTCTTTTCACTGACGTCGATTTCTTCCTTGTGTAGACAAGGACTCTACAGGCCTTACTGAAACTATTTGTGCTTACGCAGCTGTTGTATCCACTCAGTCTAAGGTCGTTGCGTAATTGCAGTGTGGCGAGAACCATATTTCCGAGAGCACAATGACCTTAGGTTTCGAAATCATTTGATCGAGGTAACGTAGCAGTTGATTCCAGTTAGCTTGAATGCTACGTGTATTGACTGATAGATCGGAAATTTTGATCCGGAGAAAATGGTGTTTAATGCGCCGATATCCGCACAGTCGATACGAGATGTTCCCATAGTCAGTACGAATGATGAGTGCGTTGGCGTAGCTGGGACATTTTTTGTCGTTTGCCGCATGATCATGATCATAATATGCTAAACTGAATTTTTTGCAGGTTATGGATTTTGGCCGTGTGCTATTTTTATGCCACTATTGGTATCACGATCTCCTGCGAGTAGGCACGTGTGGGCGTTGGCGCTTGACAATATTTTTGAGCATGTGAAAATCCATTACATTTGTAGCAGCGTGAGACATGCGTATAATCCTCAACCCTGCGAGAACTCCAGCCCAAATACACCCTAATCAGACTCAGTAGTTTTTTATGTAACTGCAGAGAGACCTCAATAGTCAGATTTTCCGTTAATTCATTCCTCCTGCCGAATTTTAATATGAATTTCATCTGTTCACTGATTTATTTTTCTTCCAGATTGTTGAGCTTCTTTTATCTCCTCCTCCTTCATTCCTGCGGGAACTCCAAATACAGCGATTCGTGGTAACTTCTTACTAGGCTGCGAGATAGTAAGTCCGATATCTTTGAGCTTAGGATTAGCCAAAAGTTGCATTGAAATCCTCCTTTTCAGCTGTACGAATAAGTACCTACACAATTTTCTCCTAAATTCCGGAAGCTAGAAATCTTCACGCCTTCAACTACAGGACTGAATACAGCTTTATTTCTTGTTGTATGTTCTCCGCCTTTTTTGTAGAGGTTCTACTAGTCGGGAACACTACAACAGTTATCGTTCTCCGCCGATTTCGTTTTTAAAAATCTGAGCATATGAGCCCGACTTTTGCTATTCCTTCGTCTCACTTTTGGACACAAGATCAAGTATGGTGAGCATATTAGTTTCCGACGGGTCACATATCTTCTCCTTCCCGTTTATAACTTCTAAATATTTCCCTTGCGTACAATTCAGATATAGTGCCAAATCATTCGACAGTTTAACAATATTATCAACAGCAGCCGTTATTTGTGCCCTCTGCTGTGCTTACCAATGTTGCTGTCTGAGTGCAGAAATTATTCAACTATATTTTTCTCAATTCCACCAATATCCGCCACAGTTTGGCGAGTGTATTCCTCCATAGTCACAGTCTTGAGCGCTGGAGCGGTAATGATGGGTGTTATATTACAAGTGGCCAGGCAAACACAGCGGTCCAAACTCGCGAAACCGCCTCGTCAAACACCGGGCGCCGATCTCTATTTTTTCAGGAACAACGACGATGCGCGAAACCGAGTTGTTTCCTCGTCGAGAACTGAGAGAGAACTGGAACTTGGGTTTGATTAAGTACAGATTTTGCGAAAGGTTGGTAGCGGATGTTGTTTAGCGTCTGTCTGGCCATGTTCCAACCATACAGTGCCACCAGGAAATTCTCGTCTGCCGCAGAAATCTGGGAGGCGGTGGCGTCAGGCTGTTTGAAACAGCTACTTTGGCGGGTAGGGAAGTGTTCGTATCGTACTACAGGCTGCACACCTCCTTTGCTTGTCTGAAGTTGGTGAGGAGCACCCACTGACGACAGCTATCTCGTGATATCTCTAGGGTCGAATTGGAAGGAAGCTACTGAATATAATACGCTGGGCGCATTGCCTGTCCCACTCGTAGGAGAAGTAGTAGTAGTAGTAGTAGTAGTAGTAATAGTAGTAGTAGTAGTAGTAGTAGTAGTAGTAGTAGTAGTAGTAGTAGTAGTAGTAGTAGTGTTATTGTGGGAAGAGCCTAATGCTGTCAGCAACACGAGAATATCTACATCTTCACTAGTGATGACAGCGCTTTCATGGGACTGCGGTTCTCCACCCTTTGCCAGATCTGCTCGGGGCACGCATGCGAAAATTCGCCCGAAGCTAACCTCCAGGAGGAAGAAGCTAACGGAGACTGCGATATAAATTGCGGAGGTGCGATATTCGAAGGGGTTGAAGACGATGATGGAACTCCGTTTGGTCCCAAACGCCAAAACATTAAACTTAATTTTTAATTATTCCTATTTTATAATCATTTTACTATTTCACTCGTATTAGCATTTCTTAAAATGAACCCCATAGAAAAGAATTTTCTATCGGGGGTTGGGGGAGGAGAGATTTTTGGACATAGCCAAATGGAGGCAGGACCATAACAAACCAGTAAATTATGTTGAAAATGAAAGATATAGAGCGAAAACCCTTTTACTTGCGCGTACATGGAATTTGTGACTTTTTCTTGCAATTGTTTGGTAGGTTGAGAAATTCTGCACTTCCTTGAAGCCCTACAACTCGGAATGTATGTGGTAAAAAAATAATTTTGACAGTGTAAAATGTAGGAGATTTAACGCTCTACAAACGTTGGTATTGTGATATAAGTCGTAAACACGCAAGGTTAAAAAGTTACAGAGCAAAAACTGAAAAAAGTGCCCAATTTCGCTGTTATTCAGGGTTTTTTTGTGTTGGATAAATTGTATTTAACACTTCTAGACACCCACAAACAACATCCCCAAGTTTCACTAAAATCGGAATTTTTGTAAGACCCCTCCCCCTCCCTTTTTAGTACCTGCCGTGTCCGACTGGGCCCGCAACGGGAGTTTCCCCATGTTGCTCGCTGAAGCAGGCAACCTCCTCACTCAAGTTCCTCGCAAACTCTGACGCTTTGAGCAAGAAGTGGCTTGCAAAAACTCTCTATTGTCGATCGAAAAGGCATTGGATATGGCTCGTATCGCAGGAAATCAGCCGGCATCAACGCCGAGGTACGCATGCACAAGCAAACTCTAGAAGATTCATCAACGGCCACCCCCTCTCCACGATGGAGGGAGTTTGTCTGGCAGCCCGCGACAGACGACTTGACGATTCCGCGATAAAGAGCGCGAATCCTCAGATCCCAGTGACCAACCCCCCCTCCCCCCCCCCCCCCCGCCGCAAACCATCTCTCATCTCGCCATCCTCCCCTCCCAACAACCTACCCCTCCCCCACTACTGATTACATCCCTCTTCATAACTGGTAATAAGGCATAGAAAAGGTAGCCCAGCTCGTCAGTAGAGTGTTAGCTTCCCTTCCATCAGTTCGGCCAAACTCTGGATCCCACCGCCAGAACTTCCGACGATATTTATGGATAGCTGTTTCGTCCTAGGTACTGTAATTACATTATTTACCACCCTTCTTATCGCAATTCTCCAATAATTCATCACATTTCATCCCGAGCAACAACTCAAGCAATTTCCATCTGCATTTTGAAAACACTATTCCTCCCCTCCAAATTATACCTACTCTGATCATCAAACACAAACCAGCCCTTGATGAAAGAAAATCTTTGAATTAATTTCTAAGTATGGAAATAAATCGTACACCAGCTTTATTAACAATAAAGCCCATCTCTTAGGAAATATTTACAGTAAAACTAGGATTTAAACTTTTGAGTGCATCGATCTCGACTATTGGAATGAAAACCTGACATGACTTCCAGCTCGACACTCAACAAGGCATTACTTTAAAACGACAGCGTACCACTATTTTAATCCCTTCAAAAACATTTTACATATTATGATGTAAATATCAATATAATTTATTAAGGTTTCCAAATCATTCAAGAGAGCGTAGGTAGTGAAGCTTGGATGGGCCACAATGGCGGTTGACAAAATGTTAATTGATATAATTCCTATATTACCTAGGTATACTAATTCATCTGCTTAACACCGTCTTGAAACAACCGCTTATTACAATCCATCCTGCAAGTAGATATTTGCCATTTCAACGTCATTGAACCATATGTGCACCAAAATCCAAGTTCATTCACCTATCGATCACTACTGTTTTCTAAATCGAGTTCAAATAAAACGTCTGAACGAATTCAAATGGGGAAGCCATAATAGCAGCATATATACCTAAACCCTATTTATGGACGATTTGTATTCAAAGACACCACTGGGGCACTCACATTCAAAATCGTAGAACCGTTCCAGTATTTAACATGTGTAAGATTAACACTAAAACTATAAATATTACTATAACTATCATGGAAATGTTAATTATTTATCCGTCTGTTCTTAGACAATAAATTGTAAACGTTTATTCGCATAACTGATAGCACACATTGTTTGTATCGTCCTTAAATTTATGTCCCTAAGATGATACCTCATATGCATCGCTATGTAGGTCATTCTCAATTGACATTGGTCATACTGACGCCAAATATCCAGAATTAAAGGCATTACAAAGATTCCCCAGTTGCTGAAGCTTGTGGTTATCGGAGCCGAATGAAATTCATGTGGGACCATCTGAGGGCACCCCCGTGGTCTACCAACATTTCATCAGATTCGGAGCAACAGAACCAGAATAATTATAAGCGCGACAAGGATTCATATTTTTTCAAGTGAAGTTGAAAATTGCAGTCTTACAGCCACCTCCCCCCCCCCCCCCATCAATTTGGATTTGGATGAAGAAAACTGGGGATCCATGCGGTAGTATGTCACAATCGCGCATGCGTAGACGAGTTTCGTTTGGATCTTGCTGAAATTCATATGTGAACATCTAGGCACCAGCCCCCATTAGCTCAGTAAGTTTCATCTAAATTTGGTGGACAGAATTGGAAATGTGCCCGTGGCAAATATTCAATCACACACGGACGGACATAGAAACAAATTTTTTTTCTTGTTCAGAAAGATCGTACAGCAAAACGCGTAAATATTGATTTTGTCCTCCCAAGACTCTTGCTACCCTGGTGTACTCGGAAACACACACGCATTTATAAATTTAATTATTAGTACCTACCTAACACATAGTTAGCTCTACGTGACAGTTAATTTTTTTTTTTGGTTATACTTCCACTTATATATAACCCGAATGTACCTCTAAAACATAGAATTTGAGGGTTTTATTTTGGTCGATTACGACGGTTAGCGATGTTGTGAAAAGAATCATTTATTATTTTCTTGTGGGAAGTGTGGAATTACCACACGACTGATATCTATCATTTGTTGAGTTAGTCGTTCTACAAATGAATAACGGTTTACGTCAGCAGAGAGAGTAACAGTAGTATGAGTGTTTTATTGTTATTACCAATCGTACGATAACAGAATTAATACATTATTTTCATTATATTTGATCTACTAAACTAAACGCTGGGTCCTCAGACTTCTAGTTCATTTCGTTCAGGTACCTATATATACAAGTTTCCGTTGGTCAGTGCCGATGATTGAAAGAATAATAATTATAGTTGTTTCATTGAAGTCTAATCAGCTTACGTAAAACTGGAGGATTCTGAAATATTTGCCCTGTTCCTTTTTCAGTGGGTACTTAATTAGTTATTTTGTACCTAGAGTACAGTTCAACTCTTGGTAGGTATTTTCAGGCAGGAACGCTTCGCAATAGTTGAAAAGTTGACCTCCCAAATCATGATGTCTTTTCTCCTCTTTTGCATTCGTTTTTAGCCCACATCCAATTACCAGATACCCCTCACAGTGCACCTTTTAGGAAAGCTCTCAATCTTTCTGTATGATCATTCTTGTCAAGAGAACAAAATAAAACTGGTTGAATTTCCGATAATGGAGTTTTCGCCATTCATATTGGTTCCAATTAACCAGTTACTTACTGAATTGATTTAGAAGAGTCAGTTAAGAAATCGTACGCAATCAATAAACCGATCACGCGTGCTTGTCAACCATCACATTATCGAACGAATATATAAGAAGTTTAGTCCCATATTATACGTTATCATCAGAGCCCTTCAAATGCCATATTGCCATGGCGCCATACAAAAATGCCATATTCTGCCAATTTTTTCGTAAAATGCCATATTCGGCCGATTTTTGGGAAAATGCCATGTTTGTGCCATGTTTTGCCTTTTTTTCGCCAAACTCCTTCAAAAAAATTATTAAAAAAAATTTGAAGTGAAAATTTCTGAATGACATGAGGTTTCTCGAACCCTGAGGCCATTAGTGATGAGGGATTACTGAAGCCTCTAACCCTTTTGGAATGGGGTGCTTCCACGGGTCGCCACTCTGTCTGGTGAGGAAGCCACTCTGAAGGAAGGCTGGGAACCTGCTGATGTCCTCTCTATGAAATACGCTCCGGCAACATCAGCTGATGTGGAGAGGACTTTCTCAAAAATAAAATACCTTCTGAGTGATCGGCGGCTGGGATTTTCAATGGAAAGCGTTGCAGCACATCTGATGTTGTTATTTAATAATAATAATAATAATTATTATTATTATTATTATTATAGAATTATTTGTATATAGCTTTGTAAATAAAATAAATTATTTAGCATAAATAACTTGTATGTTGTGATATTATCATCTCAGAATAGCTGGGGTGGTCGGAGAGGGTTGAAAAATAAGTGCCATATTTGGGCCAAAATAAGTGCCATATTGCCATATTTTTTAGGGCCCTATTTCACAAAAATAAGTGCCATATTGTGAAGGGCTGTGGTTATCATCCATGAAAATCGGTCTGTACAAGACTGAAATCGATCACATTCGGTGATTCGAATGAAGGATGTAACACGACCCAGCTGTGGGAAACTCTGTCACGCTTGTGATGATCGGAACTCCTAGTTGTCACCAGTAATTACGGACAGTAGTAGTGGTAGGTAGATCCTTGGGATTTCACTAACAGCCTCCCTTGCATCTGGCCAAGTATACCAACACCGAAGCAGAGAGACAACAGTAGCTTTCTCCTTTCGCAATCTGTCCGAGCTCCACCGATAAGATTATTTTTCAACAGAAACTTCATTATCCTCCCTCACTAGTCATTAGAGCGTCTAAGATTGAATTTGTCTGGCACATTTTTCCAGTAGACGCTGAGGTCCAGGAAGGCTTTGGATCTCGTGGGGGCACGAGCTTACTTGTAGAAAAGCGATGCCTTTATTTTAGCATCTTGTGAAAGGAATCAGCTGATCAAATCACATATTATAATTAGACCTTTGACTACAACCCACTCTGAGAAATAAGTGTGAGTAGGTACCTAGTGAGTGGGAAATGTAGGTTACTCCAATCGTTCGTGTCATTCATATTACCTACTAATGTTAGTTTTCCTATTTACTACGACTGTGAGACCAATGAGCTATTCCTCATCAATATAGGTATTGATGAGCTACTATTGCTTCGATGAGCTAGTAAAACATCGATTGGGGACAATATGGTGCCCTACATAAGCAAAAATGTTGAAAATTCCATTTAAATTGGCCAAAATGAATCAAAAATTCAAGAGTTACAAGGAAATGTTGTTGATCTCAGGCGTACACTCTACTATTTCTCCAACCGCTGTTAAAATCATAGGGTAACACAGGAACCAACATACTTTCCCAAAATTCCAGCAAAGTCGGATGAATAGGACAGGAAATTGTATAGAAGGATTCGTGACATGAAATTCGTTGTTTGCGCATCCGCCGACGCTATTATCATTCCCTCATTTTACTCTGTAAAAGATCATTCCGGTTGCTCAAAATCAAAATCGTGAAGATGTATGAGAGAAAAGTTCAAAATATGTGCTAAAAATGGCAATTTTCAACTAACCTAATAATGGACCTTGAAAAACGATTTTTCTACAGGAGCTTCCTAGGGTGAATAAAAATCAGGCCTCGCAACAGCTAACTGTTTACAATGTTTGTAAATGTCGAAATCTTGTACACGGATTACATACACACGTCTATACTAATATCTGAAGAAAAAAACATTCTCCCTGCTGTGTATACTGTGTTCTCGTTGGTTGTGTTGATGTTATGTTTAAAACCCTATTCGGCTTATCTATCCTTTTCCAACCCGATGGGTAACAGGAACGAACTGCAATCACCTGGGGAAAAAATTTCTGAATCTCACGCGGTTTATGGTAGTGTGTTTGTGTGTGTGTTGTGTATTTGTATGTATGAAACATGGTACAAGATTCCGGCCTCTACGAACATTGTAAGGAATTATCGGTTTCAGTGCTTGATTTCTACTTACACAAGGAAGCTCCAGTAGAAACACAAGTATTCGAGGTTCAATATTTAGTGAATAACTGCGAAAGATAGGCTAAAAATCGCCGTTTTTAGCACTTATGTACAGTGACTTTTTCCTCTCAACTTGTCCTCTTCTTGATCGAATTTCAATTAATTACTCTTATTACAGGAATTTCAACAGACTTCGTTGAGCCAGTGGCACTATAAAATTACTTGTAGTTAAAGAAGTGATATGTTGACGTATGGTAGTCTTCCGTTATTTATATATTTTGTCACAAACGACTCACGTACCTACTAATAGCAATATTTGAAAAACGCTGCAAAGTCCTTGTCACATGGGTTTATTATTCTATTGGAGTTCTAGAGATTTTTGTTGGCTGTTAAATGTATTGTTTCTTTCATGTGGAATGATTGAAATAGCTATTCCTGATGATTTCCACCAATTTTGGCCCCCAAAACATGAAATAGGTACGCTTTTTCCTTTTTTTTTTTAAGATCATCTTTGATCATTGGTAGTGGCATTTAATGGTCTTGATTCACCTGTTTACACTTTTTCCAATGTTATTGTACACATTGATGGTGATTTCAGACAGTTTTCCAGGTTTTTGACACATAAAAAACCAATTTTGGGAGCTGAACCTTTGGTAAAACCTCAATTTCCGCGTCTTTGGTCAAAATCGACTTCATATTCGGTCTTCTCGTCCTCAAAAACATGGAAAAAGATACCTCAAAAGCTCATGTTACTAACATGTTGTTAAAACGCAAAAAGTACCTATTTTTATACACATTTTCACTCATAACACCCCTGGGTATATTCCGATCGAGCTGAAAAGTTTCGGGACACAACTAGGGCCCAAATGGAGCATGTGTGCGAAAGAACGACTTTTTTAGACCGAAAATGAAGCCTGTACACGTGATACGGCGTACGGCGGACGGCGTACGGCGGACGGCGGACGGCGGACGGACATTGCATTTTTGGAATCTACGCACCTTGAAACGGAAAAGAAAAAATTTTGAGGGGGTGTAATAAAAATTTTTTGCTAAGCGAATACATACCTAGGTGTATTATTCACAGAATAATAAACCAAAAATAGCAATATTTGGAGAAAAAAAATCGCAAAAACCACGGGGGAAAAAAAGTCGCTGATATCGCTAAGGTGAAGAATTTGTTCTTTATGCGACCCAATTTTAATAGTATTTTTTATCACTATGATACGACTCATAGTACTCAGTCACTATACCGCCTGAATGTGGATGAGGAAAGTACTTTAAAAATTCACTGGCTGGAACTGTCGAAAGTTTTTTCTGGGGGCGTTGACCTTAGTACGGGTGATTGTCTTTCGTCGCCGCACGGCTCTAAATACGTGTATCATTATTGATAGTCTTCCTTTTATTTCAGCCTTCATTTTTCAGATCACTGGCTCTTTCGCCATGCGACCTCGAACGAATGTAATTATTCAATCAATGATGATTATGAGTATTTTTGGCCAATGGACCTCGACATGCAATGTAATATAGCGAATGTCCTTAAGCACTTGCCGCTGAGGATGAGCATAGACGTTAGTAGTAATTAATTACTCCCCTTCATCCGGCTCTTGTAGAAATGGGTATTCAAATAATAACAGCCATGGCCAGTGATCTGGTTGCAACTGATTTTGGCTTATTATTCTGTGAATAATACACCTATGTATTCGCTCAGCAACAAATTTTTATATACACCCCCTCAAAATTTTTTCTTTTCCGTTTCAAGTTGCGTAGATTCCAAAAATGCACTGTCCATCCGCCGTCCGTCTTATCACGTGTACCGGCTTCATTTTCGGTCTAAAAAAGTCGTTCTTTCGCACACATGCTCCATTTGGGCCCTAGTTGTGTCCCGAAACTTTTCAGCCCGATCGGAATATACCTAGGGGTGTTATTAGTGAAAGTGTGTGTAAAAATAGGTACTTTTTGCGTTTTAGCAACATGTTGGTAACATGAGCTTCTGAGATATCGTTTTCCATGTTTTTGGGGACGAGAAGACCGAATATGAAGTCGACTTTGACCAAAGAGTGGAAAATTGAGTTCTACCAAATGTTCAGCTCCCAAAATTGATTTTTTACGAGAGAAAAACCTGGGAAATCGTCTGAAATCACCATAAGTTTGTATAATAACACTGGAAAAAGCGTCAACACGTGGATCAAGACGATTAAATAGCACTACCAATTATCAAAGATAGTTTAAAAAAGAGAAAAAAAGGAGTGGATCTAATTTGTGTTTTAGGGGCCAAAATTAATGGAAACCATCAGAAACAGCTATTTCGATTATTACGCTTGAAAGAAACAATAAATGAACAGCCAACATTTCTGTAGATATGTCCAATACAATAATAAACCCATGTGACAAGGACTTTGCAGCGTTTTTACATTGATTTGCATCTGGAGAGGATTATTGGCATAGCACAATCTATAGGTTAACCAAAGCCGAGACTTGCAAAGTGATGAGAGGAGTGGTGCACTTGATCAATCTCTTCCCTTCAGAAACTGCCTATTTTCTCTTGCATATTTTCCTCGGCGAAGCTTTCATTATAGCGTTTTATCATTTTGATGTATTTATCTAGCACTTTCAAAGATGTTTTGCAAATTGGATTAAACATTTTGGCTACTGAATCAAACAGTTTGACATTGGAATGAAGCTATGTAAAATACCATATTGTAACAAAGCACGTGTTGTGTGTGGCAAAGTGAGGATGGAAAAATTACTCCTGGCCCAATATGCTACTCATACGAGTACACTTAATGATGAAGATGCTGAAATTGAAAAACAAAACACAAATCCCCATGCGGAATTCAGTAGCGTGTAGTTGCTCAATAAGATTTGCCAAAACGATTCAGTGATTGTAAAATCAAGTGAGTTATTAAAATGTCAGTTCATTCCCACAAATACTTTCGAAATTTCACCTCACCGCAACCATTGTTTTGTTGTTTGTGGCTTCTCGGAGAAGAGCCGTTCACACATGAGCTCTCAAAAGTTACAATTTGACATTAAAAAAAAGAAAAAAGTGATTGGGGCCATGTAGGAACCAATCCGTAATAAGCTCGACTTTTCAGCTTGTTTAGTTAAACCCAGGCAATAAGTTGTTTCGAGGAGAACACTACATTAAAGTGACTTTTACGGTGAATATTCACCGATCGATTTACCCAAAATTCATAATGAAATAGTAACGGGCATCAGAAAGTTCCAAAGGTGATTCATTTGGTTCATTAATCATAAGTGTGACATCAGAAAAATATCAAATCTAAGTATGAGGTTTCGGCCACTTCTGAGGGGCTGAGCATGGAAACCAATATTCAGATTTGTGGTATTTCTGAAGGCGGTTATAGAAGAGTGCTTGTCCTTGAAATATTGTAAATTGTGGGACTTTATTCGCATACCGCCTGTCGAAGTTCTTCTTCATCGTCTCATGGTATTTCATTTGGGCTTCTTTGACGGTAGGTGTCTCGGAAATCATGTCCTCACTGATAACATATACCGTCTATCTGCTGGAAAGAGTGATACTTTCCCAAAGGCTTTGAAATGAGGTAGGTAAACATCCAACATCGATAAAATGTGAATGGTTGCGGTGCCTGCCGCTTCCAGGCATGCCTTTCATCCACCTCGGAAGCCGGAGTAGAGGGAAATATATTGTTTTATATCCCTTGTTTTCCTCTCAGCTAAGCCATTTCCAGAGGGACGATACGGAGCACCTTTGAGCTTGAGTTGTCGCTGCTCAGCGAAAGTCTTCATTTCTTTTCATACAAACTGGGTACCGTTGTCCGTAGTTACTCTCTTCTGTAACTCTATTAGCGTACGGGAGACACGAAAAAAATTTACCTCAGCTTCCGCCGTTTCTCATATAGCTTATCCAGTATTAATGTTTCACCTACCTACCCACCAGGCATCTTTACCTACATCCTCTTGTAAGGTACGAACGGTTCATCGCAAAGAAATCGTTTTGGTGTCGTTGGAATCAGCGAGAAAATCTCTTTCCATTAAACCCTGTTTCGTCCGAAACCGCTTCCAAAACATGCACCGCAAACGCCAAGCCCTTAGTTACAGCGAAATGTAAACATTCTGTCATCGCGAAGGACCACCAAGCTTACAGTGAAGGAGTAGAAATTGGACAAATTCATGGAGCCTATGTTACCATCCGGTGTACAAAGATCACGCTGGGAAAAAAACGCATCAAT
Source organism: Leptopterna dolabrata (assembly GCA_954871275.1). Lineage (NCBI taxonomy): Eukaryota > Metazoa > Arthropoda > Insecta > Hemiptera > Miridae > Leptopterna > Leptopterna dolabrata. Next base: position 72,260,506 of record OX940974.1, on the reverse strand, counting down.
ATTTGTTCAGCCGTTTGGCCATCCACTCAGGACATAGGTACATATATACATACATTTTATATATAAGAGAGAAGATGATATTATATGAGAGAGAACAGTTTTATATTTAACATTGTGGGTCACATTTTTTTGGGGTTTCAAAAATCGTTAAAGATCTGTAAAATATAATATATTTCACAGATTTAGTATATCACGTTAACACACGATAAAATTTTATATATATATATATATATATATATATATATTACCAACAAGTGATATAAACCCACAGACACTGAATTGAATACCTAGTGAATTGAGACTAAAAAAACGCTGCGAAGTCCTTGTCACATGGGTTTATTTATCTCTTGGACATACCTACAGAAATCTTGGCTGTTCATTTACTGTTTTTTTCATGCGCAATAATTGAAATAGCTATTATAGATGGTTTGAATACCTACCAATTTTGGTCCCCAAAAACACAAATTAGGCTCCCATTTTTGAAAAAATTATCTTTGATCATTGATAGTGTCATTTCACTGTCTTTATTCACCTGTTGATACTACTTCTAGTGTATTATACAAATCTATGGTATTTTCAGGCAATTTCCCAAGTTTATGACTCATAAAAAATGAATTTTGGAGCTGAACCTTCGTTACAACCTCAATTCTTCTCTCTTTGTTCACTTCATATTCGGTCTTCTCGCCCTAAAATACATGGAAAACTGCCCTCACAAGCTCATGTTCAATGAACCTCAAAAAAAATCTGGAAAACGCCTATTTTTACATCAATTTTTCACACATAACACCCCTGGGTGTATTCCGATTGGACTGCCGAGCTTCGGAGCACAACTAGGACCCAAATGGAGCCTGTGTGCGGAAGAACGACGATTTTAGACAGAAATGTAATGTAAATTTGATAGGAAACACCCACTTTTCACCTATAACACCCTTCGGTATATTTCGATCGGGCTGCAAAGTTTTGGGACACAACTTGGGCCCAAATCGAGCCTGTGTGCGAAAGAAAGAATTTTTTAGACCGAGAAAAAGGTAGATATCGATGACACGGCGGACGGACATTGCATTTTTGGAATCTACGCACCTTTAAACGTAAAAGAAAAGATTTTGATGGGGTGTTATAAAATTTTTTTGCTGAGCGAATGTATAGGTGTATTATTCACAGAATAGTAAACCAAAATACTAGGTAGGTATATTTATGTTAGACTATTAGACTATTTATAAGTAGGTAATCAAAACATCAGTAGAACGATAATCAAGTTCTGACCAGTTGTACGTTATAAATGCATGCATGTTTCCCTTGGCACTCCTAGGGATCGGACATCATTTGGTAGTAGCTACGTGCAATCCCTTTGTAATTGTTTATTTAGCCGTTATAATCGGTTTTTCTATGATACGCATTTTCGAAATCCTAATTTTTCTCTATATTCAGGAAGAGATACTGGTCCGAGCCAATAGCCTCCGCCTTATTTGAAAGGGGACACTCCAGAACGCGATCAGACCAGGTCAGCGAATCTACTAACCGATCAGAGTTGCAATTCGCGAGCCCTCCGTTTGCAGTTCTCGAGTTTTTTGTTTGAAATTTATTTTCCTCCGGGAACTGATCAAGAGCAAGCGCTTCGTTTTATTGAAGAGTCATCACTTCGGCTAAGCACGTTTCACGATAGGTCTAATGAGGGGTACCAATGACTTCTGGTTATATGACTTGCCTATTTTTAAATGAAAGTAGGTTCCATTCTAAGAATTTTGAGTCCATCCACAGCCTCCTCGATGAATTTTTCTTTTTCGGCAACTAAACTTTGAAAGCTCATAGAAAAAAAACTATTCGTCGTAGGAGAGTGCGGTTGGCCTCAAAATTCTTAGAATGGAACCTACGTTCATTTGAAAATATGAACACAACTTGCCCATACACTGCTCATTGTATTAGATGGGAAATTTCTAATGCAATTTCGGGTATCTACAAGGAATTCTAGGAAAAACACCTTGGTGAAAACGCCTTCATTATACTCTCCTTGTACTACCTTTTTGGTCATCTTCGCTGGTCTTTTCAGACCCAATGTTATATACAAAAGCATGATGGCCCGAGCGATCACAGGATAGTATTATATAAGGGACTGTTTGTACATTGCCTCATATTAGCAGTACCACACTCTTGTCCGTCCATACCACTCAACCTCTACCTGTCAGACTGTAGAACCATGTCTCATTTTATTCCAACTGAACCATCAAGAAATGAAATAATACTTGTTAAAATTAAGCTCCCCCCCCCCCCCCCTCCACCACCCATCACCATCCAAATAGACACCACCCCCTGGTTTGATCATCAATATTACATTGCTTAAAATTTATAGTCACTATTCAAGACCTCCAGAGTACCAATTAAATCGGTCTATAAAGATAAAGAAGCCGTTGTATTTTCATTCAAATTGGCATTTTCCAACAAATAGGCAGGCCGTTCTTTTTTACTTTCCATTCCGCAACTTCAGTAACTATAGCCTCCTCTCCCCTCCTCCTCCTCCCGGTCAGATTTTTTGAAACTTTCAGGACTGCATATTTCAAGTTAGGCCCTTGAAATGTCCGCAATACCACCTAATTTGGAAAAAATTGAAATACCTAATAAAATCGTCTTCAAACAGCATGAAACGGACAGGAAAATCGATTGACTGGATCCAGAGTTATGAATGTGACGAAGATTTTCCGTTAGCGGCATCTGATGAAAACTCAAACGGAACTACCCAGAAACCAACTTTCCCTCCACATTTGAGTGCATTTCTAACGTTCTTTCGTATAGTCGCATAAGTAGGCAGTACCGAAAAATGCGTTGCTGATTGCAAAATCAAGGGTGGGTGGATATCCCCTCGACCTCCATGGTAGGTACGCATCAGGGGTCGGTATTGTGAAGGTAGAAACTTAACTCCTAAAATCACTATTTCTAAAATAACTCCTAAAATAATACTACAAATGGCGCTACGACATATAACGATTTGAATAATATGATCACATTCCCGTGGATTTGATTTACTGTAATCGCTGCATTCCATATTCCACAAGCACTTGTACTGTTGGTATTATTTCTGAAACAATTCCACGTGCGTCTTGCCACTCGAATGACATTGTATAAAATTACGCCCTGGAATTCCACGAAATTATACACAACAACAAACAAAACAGTGATTCGAATGGCGGGTTGTGAATGGGAGGGAAATAAACGGACCGTTTGTTTACATTTTCACTGAGCCTTCACTCTGAATGAATCATCAATTCGGGGAACAACTATTTCATCAAAAGTTTGTTAGTAGTAACTCACTCACTCACTAGGCGACTGAGTGAGTGAGTTAGTTCTTTAGGTCTTGTAGTTCACAGGAACGGTGTACACACTACATGAGGGGTTGGTAGTATCAACTGAACGATAGCTCATTCAGTTCATTAGGAGTAATTTTCATTTGGAGTAATTCAGATGGGGTAAAAAGAATACTTGAGGATTTTTTAGTATCCACAGAACGATAGCTCATTTAATTCATTAGGGTTAAGTTAGGATGGGCACTACACAAGGAGTTTATATAGTATCAAGGAACGACTTTTCAAAGGAATAACGAACTAAGTTGGAGTCGTTCAGCCGTTCCTTCGTCCGGTCGTTCCTGTATCAATGCCTGTATCAATGGTGTATCAGGGTTTTGACAACCACCTTGGTGAGTGGTCTCTCGTTGCCAAGTACCTACCTAAACCGGATACGAGGACACCCCATTAGTTCGATTTTGAAGCTGCTCTCTTAATAAACTTTTCGTAATTTTCAAATTTAGACCTACATAGCCTTTGCACATTTTGGTTTATTATTTTCAATAATGAACCTTTGGAATCGACCATGAAGAGAATTTTCTTAACGCCCCCACCCCTCAAAATTTCATGGTTTACGTTTCAAGAGATGTAGAATACGAATATCGAATACAAATATTTCCGTCCGTCCGCCGTCCGCTGCTTTTTCCTTAGTTCCCATGAACCAAAATTCACGAAATTTGGTGTATGGGTCCCGTTTGGGCTCTAGTTAATCCTCGAAGCTCGGCGTTACTGTCACATAACTTTAAGGGGTGAAAAATAGGGGTTGAAATATCCAGACTATCCCTATCTCGGAAAATTTTATTTTGAGGTGTGGGTTTTTTCGCATTTTTAAATAGTGTGATTTCTTTCTGAATTGTTGAGACCATCTGGAGCATTCTACGATGTTGCAAGCTGAGTTGTGAGCGCACATCACTGATCCCTCGGCCACAGTGGCGCTGTAGCGCAGTGGAATAAGCGACGGACTGGAACGCCAAAGTTCCTGAGATCGGAACCTAACCGGGACTGAATATTTTTCACTCCACATCAACAATTTCCCTTCAGAACTTAATTTTTGTTTCTTTTTGCCATTTTAGCTACTGTTTGTCATCGATAGACTTCTTTTCACAACATTTAACACGTGATTTAGGTAGGCACCTAATAACGAGTACCTAAGGGGTGACGAGTACCTAGTACCGGAGGGTCTGCGATCTGGTGTCTGGTGTTCTGAAAATTTTGGACCCATAGCAATAGCTCTTTTTTTTTAATTCGCTGACATTCTTGCCAAATAAATATGTTTCATTCTATCAGTTCATCTTACCTGAAATTACCTGTAACATGTAGTGCTTTGTTAAATTTATAAATCATAATGGGCTTGCTTGGATATGTTTGTACCAAATTCGGTTCATTATTTAACAGACCTAACGCCGACCTAATCCATTGATTGCATGAACCGGCATATTTCCATCAGATTTGTCGTAGACTGACTGTGATATAACAGCACTCACTGATTTGGGTGCATGTGAACAATTCACGACTGACGTTTCACTTGCCGCCCTGACCGCTGTCTGACGCTGTCAGAACACCAAGTTGAGTAAGTCGAGTATTGAATCCTGATGAGATTTCTAATGCATGGTAGGTAATTAGTGACGGGCATAGCCCAGCAAAAATAGATCTGCAACCGTACGAAATATGAAGGTCATGTAATCGACTTCAATAGCGCTAATTGAATCTCGGTGGTGGCGCCTGGGTTATGAGCGACTTGTCACAGTAATGCAGGGCGACGTAACCGGGTAACTAAGGCCGCCTCACCTTTGGTTAACCCTTCCGACTCGAAAGCCAACGTGCCGTCCAGACCAGCCGAGAGGAGACCCGGCCTTGATCACGTGAACCAAGACAGCTCCTGTTCCGAGGCACCTAATACTCGTAATTTATATCAGCACGGGGGCCCCCTTCCATCGCGATGTCTACTCACATCATTTCGTCGACGTATCAACTCAGCCGAGGAGATCCCAGATTTAATCTAGGGGCGCTCTCAAAGCGACCAACAGCACCGTTTACACGACAGAAGAAGTAAAAGCACTGCCGAAAGTATAATACGCAAAAGCTACAGCGCTCAAACCGTTTAAAAAAAATTAGGTTATTTACATCATTTGCAGCGTTTTCATACAGTTATAACTCGCCCATTACTCGGGCTCAGATCTTGGTCGGGCTAAGATCGGGTTCAGATTTTAAGCAGTTCCTCAGGAAGCCCCAGTGAACAAGTGTGCCAAATTTCAGCTCTTAACACCCCCCAAACTACTCCTGCAAACTGCCTCCCCCCCCCCCCCCACACGGTGGGGGAACAAATTGCACAAAAGGCACACACCTACCTACTTCGTTGGAGCATAGCAATAGCAAAATGTCAGCTCTATGCCTTGGTTTTAGTTATTATTCTGTGTGTAATACACCTATGTATTCTCCCAGCAAAACAATTTGTGAACACCCCCTCAAATTTTTTTCTTTTACGTTTCAAGGTGCATAGATTACAAAAATGCACTGCCCGTCCGCCGTACGCCGTCCTTATCTGTAATTCATAGAGAAAAACTCCCCGTTACATCTCGAACCACCCCCCAATACAAGCAATTCCCTAGCTACTTAGTTCAAAAATCGCCCCCAGTATACATAACACCCCAAATAGCCCCCAACCGTCCCTATGTATAAATAGTGGCCCCCACTAGGTTACAAACCGCCCGAAGTACAACTAACTCTCTTATATCCCAAACCGCCCCCAGTACAAATGCCACCCTTAGATCTCATACCGCCTTTGTGTCGAATGCCGCCCTCAGAACTAAAGCAGCCCTCAGATCTAAACCCGCCCGAAAATCCCAAACTATTACAGGTGGAAAAACAACCCTTCGATCCCACACCACTGATACCGCTAACATCCCTCCCTTTGACAGGGAGCCGTCACCTAACCAGGGAAACCTCCAATACTCCATTTTCTGACCCAGGGGAAACCCCACAATACTCCCGCTCTTCTGACCAAAATTTATCCCCACCACCCCTACACAAGTTTTCATTTTTTTCCCTACACCAACTCCTCAGTCACAAGATTAATTCACCCAAGTTTCAAACCTCTCACTACGTAGCAGTATAAGTAGTATGATAAAAGTCTGATAGTCAGTCAGGAATATGGGTGCAAAGTTCTTCAAAACTCACTGTAAGTACTCTGTATACTTCTAAGCTTGTAAATCTATAGTTAATAACAATATTTTTTCTTTTCTTAACATTTGTAAATTTATAGTTCTAATAATAGTTCTAGTAATAATTAATAAATTATAAATTAATAATTAATTAATAAAGTAATAATTAATAATTAATAAATTCTAGTAATAATTCTGTATTTAAACTCCCTATTATCACTTCAGCTCCTTTTACATTTAAACTGTACTTTAACCCCTCCCGATTACTACTTTATGCACTAAACTAAGACAACCGTATTTGCATGATTGTAGAACCCCCCTGAAGATGATGGAATAAACCATCGAAACGTTGGGATACATCTCGCTTTAATTTACTGAACCTTAATAACAACCTGCAGCATTGCATACCACCCACATCTAAATCAACGGTCGATACACCACAGAATTATAAATTTGCGTTAAAATCTAGTGATGAATTCTGGATGCTCTGAAACGGATTTGCCTATAAACATTTTTTCAGCAATTCTGTTCTGAAAATTTTGAACCCATTGGAATAGCGTCATTTTCTTTGAACATTTGCTAAAAAGATAGTCTAAAATATTTTTTCCAAACATACATACGGTCAAATCTGAGTTTGGGAGGAGTGGGGTCACAAATTGCTAAAAATCTTTGCCATGAAAAAACTTCGAATATTCGCTCATTCGGTCAAGATGCACACAAATCGCTAAAAATCGTCCAAAATAGTTGAATATCTATATTTCAACTAAATCTACCGAAAAAATGAATGTGTCTATTCAAACTCTCCTCCTTTACTTTCCTATCGACGAACCATACACATAGGGTAGGGTAGGTATACAGGTGGAAAGCTCACTACTGGAAAAGAAAAAAAAAACGGCCTGGCAAAGGAAACAGGACCCATGTAGAGCAATGCCCCTTCCGCTAATTGAAGGACTCGAGCAAATTGAAATAGAGGTCCTTATACATTCTCGGATAAGACAGCATTCGTTTGGATGGGTGGAGGTCCTTCCTTCATTAACCAAGGTCTCCCCAGCAATGCCGCCAACCTCTCATGCCAGCCAGGCGCGGATGACAGATCTTGTTGGTTAGCAGCAACCGGTTTTACATCCGTCATGCAGGCCACGGATGGGTTACTTAACTGGTGAGAAGTGACTGTGGAGTTTCGGGAGAAAGGATTAATGAGTGAATATTAATAATTTGAGGAAAAAGGGTTTTGGGGGTTATCAACGAACCCCACTCTGCCGCAGCCGATTAAACACCGCTGAACAAGGGCCTCGCGTGTGCCAGCTCCCCATTGACAGTATCTAGGTACTATTTTCCATGTGTTTCTTGAAAAAAACGAATCCATGAGTTACACCAACAAAAAATTTGGCAGACCCGAACTGATTGACTAATGACGGGGGGGGGGGGGGGGGGACATTACGATATCTGTACCAATTTAGTAGATATAATAATTATGTTCTGATCGTAAAGATCTGCAATTTTCAAGTCCAGATTAGACTCGATTTATTTAATCATCAATTTACTTCACTGGCTAGTGAGCAGAGTGAGTGATAAAGCACGTTTTTGAAATTACTTTCCTACATAAATATTATAACGATGTAGATGTACTACATAATTATATGGTATTTAAGTGAATATATATTGTTGCAGGTCCATAACAATGTTAGGTGGAAGGAGGCTAGCATCCTCTTCTCATTTCATGCTGCTCGTCTTCCTCGTAACATTCACAACTACTTCCAACGGTCTCCAGTTCTGCGGCAATGATCTGTCCAATGCGATAGCGATAGTCTGCTCCGAGACTGGATACAACATGCCCCATCAGAGCTACGGTGAGTGCTTACTTCTTAGAGTACTTTTCCGAGACCATTTTTGGTGAGGATAAACAATATATTCAAAAACTAGTCAATGAAAAATTAACGTTTCCAATACTCGGGTACTGATGTTTCATAGCATGTTTTGCTGTCTTTATGTTACTCCGTGTGTTTGTAAATATTTGTTAACTAGGCGGTACGAAGTTCAAATTATGATATCCAGTTTGATCTTCCATTTCTAATACTCATGTTACCTATCGAACAGACATTAGCAGCGACCATCGGTACCCGAGAGAAGCTGGAGAACGCACTAAACGTGGGATAGTGGACGAGTGCTGCCGGGCATCCTGTGGGTGGGCAACAATTGAGACTTACTGCCGGCCGCCGTCTTCCACTACAACTTCCGAAAACCTTCAGATTCAGTAAGGAAATCACTTAACATTTACACCTCAAATTCAATTGCTTCAACAGAATGTTTACATAATTTGGGACGACCTCCTTCGTTTTCTGATCAACTTATCAAATCAACTTATCAAGAATTTTTTTGTTTAATCAACTTGGGTTTGTTACCTGGAAATTTTAAATAAGGTAGTTTGTGATGAGCGAACAATTTTTTTACTCATTGCACATGCATAAAATAAAAATGCTGCAAAGTCCTCGTCACATGGGTTTATTATTCTATTGAACATACCTACAGAACTGTTGGCTGTTTCTCTCATGTGAAATAATTTAAACAGCTATTTCAGATGGTTTCCACCTATTTTGGCCCCCCCCCCCCCCCCCCAAATACGAATTAGGTACGCTCCTTTCTTTTTTTTCCAATTTATCTTTGAAAATTGGCAGTGCCATTTTTAATCGTCTTGATCCACGTGTTGACACTTTTTCTAGTGTTATCAAATTGATGGTGATTTCAAACGATTTCCCAGGTTTTTGACTCCCAAAAAATCAATTTTGGGAGCTGAACATTTGGTGAAACCTTAATTTTCCACTCTTTGGTCAAAATCGACTTCATATTCGGTCTTCTCGTCCCAAAAACATGGAAAACGATACCTCAAAAGCTGATGTTCCTAACATGTTACTAAAACACAAACGCTGCAAAGTCCTTGTCACATGGGTTTATTATTCCATTGGAATACCTTCAGGAATGTTGGCTTTTCATTTATTGCTTCTTTCATGCGTAATAATAGAAATAGCTATTACTAATGGTTTCCGTCAATTTTGGCCCCTAAAACACAAATTAGGTACGCTCCTTTCTTTTTTTTTAACTATCTGTGATCACTGGTAGTGCCATTTAATCGTCTTGATAAACCTGTTGATACTACTTCCAGTGTTATTATACAAACTGATGGTGATTTCAGACGATTTCCTAGGGTTTTCACTCATAAAAAATCAATTTTGGGAGCTGAACATTTGGTAGAACTCAATTGTCCACTCTTTGGTCAAAATTGACTTCATATTCGGTCTTCTCGTCCACAAAAACATGGAAAACGATATCTCAAAAGCTCATGTTACTATAACACAAAAAGTACCCATTTTTATACACATTTTCACTTATAACACCCCTGGGTATATTCCGATCGGGCTGCAAAGTTTCGGGACAAACTACAACTAGGGCCCAAATGCACCATGTGTGCGAAAGAACGGCTTTTTTAGACCGAAAATGAAGCCGGTAAACGTGATACGGCGGACGGCGGAGGGAGTGCATTTTTGGAATCTACGCAACTTGAAACGGAAAAGAAAACATTTTGAGGAGGTGTTATAAAAATTTTTCCCTGAGCGAATACATAGGTGTATTATTCACAGAATAATAAACCAAAAACCTTTTTAAAAAACCTACTTTTACACCCATAACATCCCTGGGTGTATTCCGATCGGGCCTCCGAGCTTCTGAGCACAACTAGTGCGCAAATGGAGCCTGTGTGCGATATAACGACGATTTCAGACCAAAATTTAAGGTAAATTTAAGGCTGAAGCTTTGTTAGAACATCAATTCTTCGCTCGTTGGTCAAAATCGGCTGCATATTTTGTCTCCTTGCCCTAAATAAACATGGAAAACGATACCTCAAAAGATCATGTTACTAAAACACCGCAAAACCATGTTTTTACATCCACTTTTAACCCATAACACTCTCGGGTGTATTCCGATCGGGCTGCAAAGTTTCGGGACACAACTAGGGCCCAAATGGAGCCTGTGAGCGAAAGAACGAATTTTTTAGACCGAAAATAAAGGAAGATACGGTTGATACGGCGGACGGTGGACATTGCATTTGCGGAATCTACGCATCTTGAAACGTGAAAGAAAAAATTTTGAGGGGGTGTTCAAATAAAATTTTTGCTGAGCAAATTTTGCTGTGCATAGATGTATTAATAACAGAATAATAAACTAACAAACGGGGCAGGTATCCTGAATGCGAGTGAAAAAGAGCTGCAGAGGGGCCTGAAATTCTTCCATGAATCGTGAGTCGGTTATGATTTTCCAAGCCCATAACACCCTTTTTCCTTTTTTTCCCCCATAACCCTAATTTTTTAGACCGAAAATGAAGTAGATATGGATGATAGTTTATTATTCTGTGAATAATACAACTATGTATTCGCTCAGCAAAAAATTTGTATAACACCCCCTCAAAATTTTTTCTTTTACGTTTCAAGGGGCGTAGATTCCAAAAATGCAACGTCCGTCCGCCGTACGCCGCATCATCCATATCTACTTCATTTTCGGTCTAAAAAATTCGTTCTTTCGCACCCAAGGGTGTTATGGGTGAAAAATCTTTGTAAAAGTATAGTTTTTTGGTGTTTCAGTAACATGAGCGTGTGAGGCATCGTTTTCCATGTTTTTTAGAACGAGGAGACCGAATATGGAGTCAATTTTGACAAAAGAGTGGGAAAATTGAGGCTCTAACGAAGTTTCAGCCTTAAATTTACGTTAAATTTCGAACTTTCTTCCTCACACAGTTTGCGTCCAAATTTTGGAACATATTTGTGTCATAGTTGTGCTCCGGAGCTCGGCCACCCGATCGGAATACACCCAGGGGTGTTATGGGGAGAAAATGGGTGTAAAAATAGGGGTTTTCGAGGGTTTTTTTTAGGTTTTAGTGAACATGACCTTGTGAGGTATCGTTTCCCACGTTTTTCAGGGGGAGCAGACCGAATATCAAGTTGGTTTTGACCAGAGTGAAGAATTGAGGTTGTGAAGAAGGTTCAGCTCCCAGCATTCATTTTTTATGGGCCAAAAACCTGGGTAGTTGTCTGAAATCACCATAAATTTGTATGGTGAGAACTAATCAATCACTATCAATGATCAAAGATGATTCGTAAAAAGTAGAAGCCTAACCCGTGTTTTTGAGAAACAATAAATAAACAGCCAACGTTTCTGTAGGTATGTCCAATAGAATAATAAACCCATATGACAAGGACTTTGCAGCGTTTTTCTAAAGAAAAGTGTGTCAATTCGATTTTTCGGGGGTAAAAAAATCGCTCATTTGCAACTTCGCACATTTACGTTTTGAATTTGGTATTAATAACCGGTTCTTTCGGTTGTAAAAAATTGGGGGAAACACTTCCTTTCGTATTTTAGCTTGAAATCAAAAAACTTGAGATATTTTTCATGAAAGTATTGATGGAATATATTCCATAGATGTTGTAGTTATATGGCGGTTGAGGCGGAGTGGCCTATGCCTAGGTACAAGAGGGGGAGGGAGGTTACAGCCAGGGCGGGGGCGGGGGACCAATCGCATGCTAATTACATGACGGAGGGCGAAGGGTGGAAGGGTGGGGAGGGGGAGGGGGATGAAACATCAAAATACGTCCAACGTTCTGGTGTTTAGAGAGAAAAACGTCATGTTGCTAGTTACTAAGGAGGTGTGGAATGTGTTGAAAAAAGAGGCCAAGTTTACAATACATTATTTAATGAATCGAGGGCGAAGGGGGGAGGGGTGGGGAGGGGAGGGGAATTCATATGTGTAACGACGGGTCCGAGGAGAAATAATATTATTTTAGAGTGGCAAGGTCTGGGAGTCAGGTTGTCGAGAACAGAGAAATTTGTAGTTAACCATGTTTCCATGCACATGATTAGGGTCGGGTTTAAGAAATAATTACACGATTGTCTATACAAATAGATTTTATTAAAAATAATTTTCTAAATTTATATTACACACAAAATACAACTCTTTCCTTGTTTCTATTAGGCGTATGTTTTAATGTATCTGTTTTTATCTTGATCCTATAGCTAATGTCCATCTCTCCTAATTCTCTATAAAATCGGGAAAAAGAGGTTTCTGCATGTGAAATTCACGCGGATTTCAATTTTCGATGAACTTTTGAGGTCCCTGTGGTGGTTGGACAGGAGTGGGGGTAATTAAATGAACTCTCTCATTCTTGCAGTATAAAATCGGGAAAAAGAGGTTTCTGTATGTAAAATTCACGCGGATTTCAATTATCGTTGTACTTTTGAGGTGCGGGTGGTGGTTGGACAGGAGTGGGGGTAATTAAATGAACTTTCTCATTCTTGCAGTATAAAATCGGGGAAAAGAGGTTTCTGTATGTAAAATTCACGCGGATTTCAATTATCGTTGTACTTTTGAGGTCCGTGGGGTGGTTGGACAGGAGTGGGGGTAATTAAATGAACTTTCTATATCGATATACGCCGGTATTGTCGAAAATGGAGTACTGCACCTAGAGAAGTTGTAGGTATCTCCGGCTTTAATGTAACACATGTGTATGATTCGGACATTGTCTCTGCTCCCGTTTTCTTCCGAAACCTCTATAAAGTTAACAGGTAGGCAATTAAAACTACACGCAGAGAGGATGTAATGTACAACCTTCTTCCTGGCTTCGGGTTCTTTTGGGAGATTTATTTGTAATCCGGTCAATTGTCTTGTATTGCTGTTACTCCAATAAACATATTGGAGGATGTCTTTAAACACAAGACAACAGCTGTGCTGTAGACTCTCTGTCAATTTTGTCCACATTTTTGGAATCGAAGCAGAGTATATCGGAGCATCGCGGAAGTAGGTATAATTTACTCTCGTCTAGCAGAGTTATACAACCGTGTAGAGGACTGTAGCCTTCTCCACGGGGATGTCCAATAGCATAGTTATAAATCGTAGCTTCTAATCTCGTAATACCATGCATCCTGGATACTAATGCCGAAGAAAATGTCTCCTTTAGTCTCGCATCTGGACAATTAAGGAAATCTATAATATGGTTTCCAATATTCTTGTTAACTCGTGGGCTGGTAACTTGGCAAATAAACTTGTTGTATATTTTAACCCGAGCATTAGATGTAAGCCAGGTAAAGACAATCCATTCCGTCTGTCTTATCGTTGTTTACAATAACATTGGAGTTTTCCTTGTACTCTCCCTGGACGTAAAAGTTCAAGTTGTTGGTTAAATATGTAGTAATTTCCTCTTTGTTGTAAATCCCCGCAAAATCCTGCGTTATGTCCAAGTCCATTAGGTAGTAATTCTCCTTCCGGAGCTGCTCCAAGAAATCCGGTAATCCTTCCAGCAGTCTATCGAGTTTTACATCCGCCAACTCTACTTTGTACGGGATGCAGACTGGATCTTTGTACTTCCTTTTAATATTTTCCAAATCTTCTTGTACGACTTCTCTCGCTCCATCGGCTAGTGGGGTGTTACTTAGTAAGAGGAAAGGCAGACCCCATGTTTTGCAGATACCAAGACGCCAAACTCTCCGCGGATATAGCTATTAAAAGATCCGCATACCTATCTCCTTTTTAATAAGTGTGGAATTTCCTTCGCAGCCGTCTAAGCTGCATACCTTTACAAGCATTATTTTGTCGCAAAATGGCTCCGTGATTGGTCTAAGTCCATCTCCCAGAAGCTATTCGCCTTCCGTATAATTAATATTTCCGATATCCGTAACCAGATTGCTTCCCTTTAAATTTTCCAGCAGGAACCACAATCCAAATCTCTCGCCGTTAGGTTTTACCTTCCTTCCATAAAGTTGGGACACGCTAAAAACTTTAGAGCTATCCATGTTCCAACGATCGCCGAAACTAACTGCGATAGGACCCTGGCGGCTCATACTTATAGTATCGTGGAATGGTATGGATACTCTAAAGTACCTAAAAGTAGCTAAAAAACGAGGGGAGGGGGGTTATAAAGGCGTACAAAAGGGTAGTTCGCCCTGGGAGAAATTCAAAAATTGGTGGTTAAAAAAGGCTGGAGATCCAGCTGGTCTAACGTACTATGTATGGCTTGGAAGGGGGGTGGAGGGAAAGATAAGTAATTGGCGGGAAAACGTACAGGTTCTCATGTTTGAAAACTGGAGGGATAGAGCCGATTCCTGGGTGGGGAGTGGAGGGGGAAATTCTAAAATTGACAGTTAAAAAAGGCGGGAGATCTACCTGGTCTAACGTACTATGCATGGCTTGGAAGAGGGATGGAGGGAAAGTATTTGAAAAAAAAACCTGGCGGTAAAACGTACAGGTTGTCATGTTTGAAAACTGGAGGGAAAGAGCTGATTCCTGAGTGGGGAGTGGCAGGAGAAATTTAAAAAGTGGCAGTTAAAAAAGGCGGGAGATCCAGCTGGTCTAACCTATTATGCATGGCTTGGAAGAGGGATGGAGGGAAAGTATTTGAAAAAAACCTGGCGGTAAAACGTACAGTTGTCATGTTTGAAAACTGGAGGGAAAGAGCTGATGCCTGAGTGGGGAGTGGTCGCCCTGGGATAAATTCAAAAATTGGCGGTTAAAAAACGCTGGAGATCCAGCTGGTCTAACCTATTATGCATGGCTTGGAAGGGGGATGGAGGGAAACTATTGGAAAAAAACCTGGCGGGACAACGTACAGGTTGTCATGTTTGAAAACTGGAGGGAAAGAGCTGATGCCTGAGTGGTGAGTGGAGGGATAAATTCAAAAATTGGCGGTTTAAAAAAGGCGGGAGATCCAGCTGGTCTAACCTATTATGCATGGCTTGGAAGAGGGATGGAGGGAAACTATTGGAAAAAAACCTGGCGGG